>JARKHS020000234.1:0-103969 GCA_030143305.2 Amblyomma americanum | reverse complement strand
CGCGCGCGCGGGCACCCTAGTCACACCGAGCCACAGGTGTTCCCGCCGCTGCGCCGCGCCTTTCCTCAAAATGCAACGTTGATTTTCTCTTCTTTCCCTCTCGTACGGCACGGTTCGGGTGTCCATCGAGATGTGTGGGATGGTTACTGTGCCATTTCCTTTCCTCAAAAATTAAACAAAACAAATGAGCCGACGGCGTTCATAGAAATCATTTTCGTTGACAACTTTGCAAAGGCTGTTCGTGTTCACGTAAGGAAAGGCGCACAATTCAGTGGAGAGACAATCTTTCATGAACGTGGCGTTGCTGTCCAACTGCAAAAGCCTGCTTTGATTGCGTTCCGCACACCGGATAGGCAGCGCGCCCTCCCTGCCACCCTGGGAGGTCGCATGCAGTTAATGGTTGATCGCGAGAGATTGATCACCGAATGAACGCTGCGGCCTAGGTATTGCTGCAGTGCCGCATGTCAGCCACAACGCTGTCAGCGCTAAATTCATTCATTCCACATCTATCTCACCACGAATTTCAAAGCACGAATGAGACGTCCACATATCCAGGAAGCCAGTTATGCGCCCTTCCTTTGCTCAAAGCCATCGCCGTCTAGAACATTGCCAACGCCAATGAACACAGCAAAAGCCGATATCTTTCGCCTTGTATATCCTGGATTAGCCGAGCTAATGCACATTAATTTTATGCGCAGCGTCGGTGTGTTCGCTCTGCGACTGAGCAGTAGGGAGCATCCACTGCTTGGCTCTGTGTCAGGCTTGGCTTTTGCCATCGTGTACTTTTCGAATAATTCGGAACTGTTTACTGCGATAAAAAGATACGAAATGCTACCTTGTATCTAAAAGTGCGCATCACTACAACATCAACACATTCCATGTTAGTATTACTGCCGCATTTATTCACAGGTTGGATAAGCAGACATCTAGCAACCCTGTTGTCACAACAGAACGAATTAATAATAATAACAATTGGTTTTTGGGGAAGAAATGGCGCAGTATCTGTCTCATATATCGTTGGACACCTGAACCGCGCCGTAAGGGAAGGGATGAAGGAGGGAGTGAAAGAAGAAAGAGAAATAGGTGCCGTAGTGGAGGGCTCCGGCATAATTTCGACCACCTGGGGATCTTTAACGTGCACTGACATCGCACAGCACACGGGCGCCTTATCGTTTTGCCTCCATAAAAACGCAGCCGCCGCGGTCGGGTTCGAACCCGGGAACTCCAGATCAGTAGTCGAGCGCCCTAACCACTGGGCCACCGCGGCTGGTAGAACGAATTCGCAGGTTCTGCGTTGCATCTGAAAGGACTGAGCGGTAATCGCATTGCGGCGTCAGCGGCGGCACCGAATTCGTGGCATGTGAAACGGGCCTAACGCGAGTGAAAGCTCCAAGGACGAGCTCCCGGGCGCTACCTGCTGCATGTTTGCAAACAAACGAGGTGGCGCTGCAGTCGCTGGCGGGCTCACGGTAGGCAAAAGGCCAGGGAGTGCCGTCGCGGGGAGGTGTTGAGCGCGGGTTTTCAAGGCTTGTAGGCGCGTTTCTAGTTTCTGCGAATCACAGCAGTGGTTGATGCTTCCAACTCAGTAATTTCTCGAAGTATACGAGCTCGCGTTGCCCAGGTGCGGCGTATTCAGAGAAATAGTTTCCCGCTGTGTATTGTATATATGGTTAGTAGAAAGCGTTTGTGCCGTTGATTTATACGCTAGGCATTGAATAAAACAAGTTTTGACTCTCTGCACTAGCCGGAATGATTTTACTTCGGGACAGTAGTGAGGGGAAGTGCTGGCGTTGTTTTCAGCCGCATGATCACGCACCAGCCAGGCCGACTTCTCCCCTTGTTAAACTGGACGATTTGGTAAAAATTTTTGATTTCTGGAATTATTTTCTTTCCTAGCCCTGGAGTCTTGTTTCGTGACGAAAAATTATAGCAAAATATTCAGTACAAATTTATAAATTACGCTTTTTTGATGTGTGGTCTTGGAAAGTTGGGAGGTAATTTCTTTGATTTCAGTGCCGCATTTCTTTGACCAAAGCTACAGTGTTCTAGAAGGCTTTGCGGTGGCAAAAGCGGCGCTCTCCCCGAGAAGCCGTTGCCGCGGCGCGGCGCTGGCGTAGACTCCAAACAGCGCGTCGCCGGTACGCGGCTACGAGCGGCCGGCTGAAGTCCCTCAAACGGGCGTGCAACAAAGCGAGCGCAGCTGCTTCCTTTACAATAGCCCGTATGGCCCCCGCCACTAACACAAGCGCAATTTCCGAAAAACATTGGCAGTTGTATTATAATCAACACCAGTTGCAATCGCTGGAGCGTTGCAAGAACACGTACAGGCGCGGCCAGATTAATACGGAGCACGCGACGCATCAAGGAGAAACTAGTGTTCCTGTATAGCATACACAGGAACACTAGGATGGAAGGTAAGAGCGTCCCCTTTGAAACGGGGCAGTGGTAGTTGCAACCATGCTGCTTTTTTTTCCCTTTATTTTTGCTTAACTCTGCTGTAAGTTAATAAAATTCGCCATTTTCTTTAAAATACGTCTCCCTACACTTTAAAACGTATGTCACCTCTCTGTTTTTGTGCCACCAAAGCCATAGAGCTACTACTACCAACGACCAAAGCATCTAAGCGCCACCTATCAACGACAGACACAAACACCCGGCCGTCCGCGCGCAGCGAGAGTGCCCACCACCCGGCCCCACTCTTTGCATCACCCCTGGCGTTATCTTTGTTCAGGCGTTCTTCGTATAGTACTTTACTCTGAGCTTCCTCGTGCTTCGAACGTTGCCCAGCCCATATCCCCCTGTACTGCCTCGTTTGTGGTTTTCCCGTGGGCACCTAGTGCTAATCTTCCGACAGTTCTCTGATTTACTTCTAATCGCGACTGAACTTCAGCCCTTAAGCATAGAACCGCATTCCCGAAAGTAAGCCCCGGCACCATTATTCCTTTCCAAATACCTCTGAGGACTTCATACCTGTTGTACCCCCACAATGCCCTATGTTTCATTATCCCGGCATCTCTTCGCCCTTTTGCTATGAGAGACTGTTCGTGCTTTTCCGTGTACATATGCCCGTTGTTTACCCATACCCCGAGATATTTGTATTCGGCCACTCGGGGTATTTCATGGCCTTGTATTGTAAGCTCCTGATCAGTTGTGCCGTTGAAAACCATCACACCTGACTTAGTTGCGCTAAAACTGAAACCTAGACTGCCTCCTTCGTCTCCACAGCAATTCACCAAAGTTTGCAAATCTTCCTGGCTATCTGCTAACAGTACAATATCGTCCGCATACATTAAACCCGGTAGTCGTTGCTCAACAACCTTTCCACCTAATGTGTATGACAGATCATAGCCTAGATTGCTTCCTTGTAGCCTTCTTTCCATACTTATCATGTTAAGCATGAACAGCAGCGGTGATAGAGGACAACCTTGCCTTAATCCTTTGTGTATCTGGACAGTTGTTGTACTCTTAATTCCTTCCCATGTTATTTCAACTTCATTTTCACGATATATTTCCTGTAGAAAATTAATTACCTTATGACTGACACTTTCACCTTTTAATATGTTCCACAGGAGTTCCCTGTTCACGTTGTCGTATGCACCGCTTATGTCCAAGAAGGCTAAATACAGATGTCTGTTTTCCGCCCTAGCTATTTATATGCACTGGGTAAGCACGAACAGGCAATCATCTAAGCGCCTACCACTTCTGAACCCGTTCTGAAGTTCTCCGAGTATTCTATTACTTTCTACCCATGACTGCATTTTTATTTTCACCGCCTGCATCGCCAGCCTGTATGTAACTGATGTTATCGTAATCGGTCGGAAGGATTTTATGTTCGTCTTATTGCCTTTTCCTTTATGAATCAAATTCATTTTATTCTGTTACCAGCTGTGCGGAATTTGCTGATTCGTTATGACTGCCTCCAATACATTTATCAGCGTTTCCTTGCCTCTTGGGCCAAGTTCATTAATTAGCTTGATTGAAATTTCGTCGATCCCTGCTGACGCACATCTTGGAATATTTGCTTCCGCCTTTTTCCAGTTAAGATTCGTCAGTTCCACGCTGTTTTCTATTGTGCGTTCCTGTGTTGCTCCCTCATTTGGGGTGATTACTCTATCGTATTTCTTAAATGACTCAGCTATAACTGATGAAATGTAGTTCACAGCGTCATCTCCCTATAAAAATTTTCTTTCGGCATCGTGAATCTGTTCCTGCTTTCTGTGATTCGCTTTGCCGAGCCAGCTTATATGATTCCAGAATTTTCTTGGCCCCCCTTTAGTTGCATCGCGAACTTCAGCCAGCCAGCGATCAGAGGACTGCTTTATTTTAGCCTGGACGAGGACCTGCACTTGCTGTTTCTTTTCTCGATAAGATTCCCATTTTCGGCCTATTTCCTCTTCAGATAACTGCGCCCTCTTTGCTTCTCTGTGTTCCCGTGATGCCAACTGTCGTTGTTCGATGGCCTCCTTATTTTCCTTATTCCATCAACTTCGTGGCTTCCTATTTCCTCTCCAGCGGTTTACTCCTTGTACTTGTTTTATTTTTGTACTAATGAGGAGTCCTAACTTATTATAATCCCACTTTTCCATGGGATGTGTCTCTATTGCTTCCTCTATGCAGGCCGCTATTTGCGCTATTTGTTCGTCATTTAATTTTGCGTACTCTTTTTGACTCCCCTTCATTTCTCTTTTGAGCAGGGCTCCAAACTGTAGACTAATACGCTTATGATCACTAACGAAGCTGTACTTCCCCTCTTCGTCTATTTACATTATTGCGAGATTGCTATACATCCCCTGCGAGATTAAGCAGTAATCAATGGTCGTTTGCCTGTTACGGAATTCCCACGCGATTTGTCCCTCACACTTAGTTTCTCTATTTACAATAACTAGGTTGTGCCGCTCACAGAAGTCTAGCATCAACTTCCCGTTATAATCTGTGTATCCATCCAGATCCTCGGTGTGGCCATTCATATCCCCCAACAGAATAATATTGGCGCCTTCTCCAAACCGCTTTATTACGTCATCGAGACAACTAGATCCGTGTTCTCTTGCCTGCATTTGTCCTGTTACGTCTCGCCTACGACGCGCGGTATAGCCGGCGCGGATGCAACGGACGCCGCGGCTTCGTTCATCGCGGCCGCAACGCCTCCCGCCAAGCGCGTCCAGGCAGGTTTCAGTGCCACGTGTCGTCGTGCGTGCGTGTGTGTGTGTGTGCATGTTTTGCCCACGCTTGTCAAAGCGCGGCAGCCGGGGAGAGGAGCTCCCCAACTGGGAGGCGAGGAGGTCTGACCGGCGCCGGCCTGGCGGACGCGCCCGTCACGCCTGAACATGTTCAAGCGTCGCCGTATCGGATGACTCTTCCCAAGCCGTTCCCTCTTGCCCTCGACTCCGAGGGTATAAAACGCCGCTGCCCCAAACGCCGAGGGAGACTTCGATTCCTTCCTTCGAGTAACGTGGTCGCCCTGACCGGCTGCTCTTTTTGCGATGCCAGAATAAACAAGTTGTTCTGTTGCCAGTCGACTCATCCTTTGCCGGGACCTTCGAATGTTTCCAGCTTTGCCCCAGGCCGCCAGGCCAACGCTACCCTTGGGGCTTGCAACCCTTTTGCAACAACTGGTTGCCAGCGGTGAGATCCCGACAACGGAGGCCAGCAGCGAAGATATGCGGTCAACTGTATGCTGAGCAGCACAACGACCATCCGGGAGCAGTGCAACGAGCCCTGTGTGATGACTGGTTGCCTGCAGCGGAACGACTGCGCTGAATTCGTGGCTGCGAGGTTTGGTGAGTGCGGGACTTTCTTCTTCTGAGTTTTGCCAGGCTTTTGTTAGTGTCAGAAACAGAGCTGGTAATTGTGTTGTCGTTGCTGCCGGGTTAGTTTGCGGCAAGACAATAGTAGGCAGTAGAGAAAGCAGCATTCGGAGCAGCCATGGATTTGAAGTCGTTGCGCAAACCGAAATTGCTGGAGCTTGCAAGAGAGTTGGGTCTGGATGTCTCAGACAAACTCAGAAAACCAGAACTGCTAAGGGCTATTCTTGAGTTGGAGGCTGAGGATGACGAGCTGTCGGAATGCCTTGAGACCATTGAGGAGAGGGAACAAAAAGAAAAAGAGAAAAACGAGCGCGAACGTAAAGAGCAAAAAGAGAAAGACGAGCGCGAACGTAAAGAACAAAAAGAGAAAGAAGAGCGCGACCACGCTTTGGAAATGAAGCGTCTCGAGGTAGAGATGGAACGCGCTCGTAATGGAAGTCAGGCACACGGTGCAGGAGAACGGGTATCGTTCAAAATGACTGACCTGATGCGGCCGTTTAAGCTTGGAGAGGACATTGGTTTGTTCCTGGTTAACTTTGAGCGAACGTGCGAGAAGCAGGGGTTCTCTCGGGAAACGTGGCCACAGCGCTTGCTCACTTTGTTACCCGGCGAGGCGGCCGACGTAGTCGCTCGCTTGAAGAGAGAGGAGGCAGAGGATTTCGACCAAGTGAAATCGAGTCTGCTAAAAAAGTACAGGCTGTCTGCGGAGGCGTTCCGTCGGAAGTTTCGGGAAAATGAAAAAGGCAGAAATGAGTCATATACAGAGTTTGCCTACAGGCTTATGTCAAACATGCAGGAGTGGCTCAAAGAAGAGAAAGCGTTTGGTGACCACGAGAAAATTCTGCAGTGTTTCGGGCTGGAACAGTTTTATAGTCGGTTACCTGAGAACGTGCGGTACTGGGTCTTGGATAGGCCAGACGTTAGTACAGTGGCTAAAGCCGCCGAGCTAGCCGAAGAGTTTGTGACGCGTCGGGCTCGCGGAGCTAAGGACGGTCAAAAGGGTGAATTTGGCTCCAAGTCTGAGAGGCCGAAGTTCACACCCATGAGAGCAAGAGGGGACACGCGTAGTGCGGATGCGAGTGAAAGCAGTCCGACGGAACGTAAGGAGACGGCGGCAGCCGAAGCCGAACGCAGAAAGCGGTTCGAGGCGAGGCAAGCGCGCGTGTGTTATACGTGTCAGAAGCCGGGTCACTTTTCGGCGCAGTGTCCAGAAACAAAAACAAAAGTCGTGTTTTTGTCATTATGCAGCACTGACGAGAACATGAAGCTTCTCGAGCCCTACATGCGAGACTTCCTCGTGAACGGGAAAGAGTGCCGAGTGCTTCGTGATTCCGCAGCTACAACGGATGTAGTTCACCCCTCTTACGTAGAACCCGATATGTTCACGGGCGAGTGCGCATGGATCAAGCAAGCCGTGGAAGCTCACAGCGTGTGTCTGCCCATAGCAAAAGTGCTTATTGAAGGACCTTTCGGAGCAATTGAGACGGAGGCCGCAGTGTCATCTATGCTGCCCCCCCAGTACCCGTACCTATTTTCGAACAGGTCCGATCACCTCCTGCGCGAGAAGGGGCTTTTGTTTGGTGAGGCTAGCGTTCAGGCCTTAACCAGATCGAGAGTTCGGGAGCTCGCTGCAAAGGCGGTAGTTGCGGGGCCGACGTTGTCGAACAATGAGAAAGGGTCGGAGGCGCAGCAAGCTGATATTCAGAGCACGTCCGAACTGAATAAAATTGAGCCTGTAGCGCTTAAGGCACCAGGTACTGGAGAGGAAACGCCCGACACGGGAAAGTTAGAAGAGCTATCTGCAGATTTGCTCATCGCGCCTACGTCCGATGGACTTAATAGGTTGCTAAAAGTCAGCCGGTCGGCTTTGATAGCCGAGCAAAAAAAGGATGGCAGCCTAGAAAACATGCGCTGCAATGTCAAGGAAGGTATCGCCAAGAAAAATGTTCGTTTTGTGGAAAGAGGTGGTGTCTTGTACCGGAAGTATCTAGACCGCAGGGGAGTCGAGTTCGATCAGCTGATCGTGCCTCAGTGCTACCGTCAGGATCTGTTGCGCTTGTCGCATGGCGGTTCGTGGTCCGGTCACCTAGGAGTTAAGAAGACTAAGGACCGTCTCTTGCAAGAGTACTATTGGCCAGGGTGTTTTCGTGACGTAGAACACTTTGTGAGGACATGTGACACCTGTCAGCGGGTTGGCAAACCAGGGGACAAATCGAGGGCGCCGTTGAAGTTGGTACCTATCATTACGGAGCCTTTTAGACGGCTCGTTATTGATACAGTGGGACCTCTGCCGGTAACAGCCACGGGGTACAGACACATTTTGACTGTGATCTGCCCAGCGACAAAGTTCCCTGAAGCAGTGCCGCTTAAAGAACTCAGCTCAGTTGAGATAGTCAATGCACTACTGTCCATATTTGCGCGAGTTGGTTTTCCTGCGGAAATCCAGTCAGATCAGGGCACAGTGTTTACCAGCGCTTTGACGACAGCCTTTCTCGAAAGGTGTGGGGTAAAGCTGTTACACAGCTCAGTGTACCACCCACAGTCGAATTCCGTTGAGAAGCTCCACTCCGTCATGAAGCGCGTGTTGAGAGCATTGTGTTTTGAGCAACAAAGTGATTGGGAGCTGTGTCTGCCTGGGGTGATGTTTGCATTAAGGACCGCGCCGCATGCGGCTACGGGGTTTTCGCCAGCTGAGCTGGTGTACGGTCGCTCGCTGCGGTCTCCGCTTCGCATGCTTCGAGACTCGTGGGAAGGCAGGGGCGACGACCCAGTCGTGGTAGAGTACGTGCTTAGTCTCCTCGAACGCTTAAGAAGGGCACAGGAGTTGTCAGGTGAAGCAATGGCAAAGGCCCAGCAGAGGGCCAAGGTTTATTATGATCGGACAGCCAGGGCCCGTCGTTTTGAGGTGGGCGATGAGGTAATGGTATTGCGCACATCGCTAAAAAACAAACTCGACGTGCAGTGGGAGGGCCCAGCACGGATTGTTCAAAAACTGTCGGATGTTAACTACGTGGTGAGTCTGCCAGGAAAGCGGAAAGCACAGCAAGTTTACCACTGTAATCTGCTCAAACCCTATAGACAACGGGAAGCAGTGGTGTGTATGATGGTAAACGTTCCCGAAGAGCTTCCGGTCGAGCTTCCGGGACTAGGCTCAGTGACGAACAGGGAAGACACTGATCAGGTCATTAGTGACTTAATCATTAAAGCACCGCTGTCTCCTGAGCAGAAAACCGAACTACACCAACTCTTACAAGAGTTTCAAGGTCAGTTCTCTGAGAGGCCTGGTAGGACTTCTGTCCTTACTCATGATATAGAACTTACCTCCCCAGAGCCAGTACGATCCAAGGCGTACCGGGTGTCACCGCGCCAGCGCGATATTATGGAGGCTGAGGTAAAGAAAATGCTACAGCTCGGTGTTATTGAGGCGGGTGAGAGTGATTATACCTCCCCTTTGATTTTAGTTGAGGTACCGGGCAAGGAACCTCGTCCTTGCGTCGACTACCGCAGGCTTAATTCTATCACTAAGGATCAAATTTATCCGATCCCTAACATCGAGGAGCGCCTTGAGAAAGTTAGTAGCGCTCAGTTTATTTCCACCCTAGATCTTGTCAGGGGTTATTGGCAGGTTCCACTTACAGAAGAGGCTAGTAGGTATGCGGCGTTCATTTCACCAATGGGAACATTCCGTCCTAAAGTTTTGAGTTTTGGTTTGAAGAACGCGCCATACTGCTTTTCAAGCCTCATGGACAAAGTGTTGCGGGGACAGGAAGAATTCGCTTTACCGTATTTAGACGACGTAGCGATATTCTCCGCATCCTGGTCTGAGCATATGGCACACTTGCGGGCAGTGCTAACCCGCCTGCGCGAAGCGGGCTTGACAATCAAGGCTCCCAAGTGCCAATTAGCACAGGCCGAGGTTGTCTACCTCGGTCACGTGATTGGACAGGGTCGTCGCCGCCCCTCTGAAATAAAGGTGGCCGCTGTGCGAGACTTCCCGCAACCGCGCACGAAGACCGATATTCGGTCGTTCTTAGGTGTCGCCGGCTACTATCAGAGGTACATCCCCAGGTACTCCGATATCGCGGCTCCCCTGACGGATGCTCTAAGAAAAACAGAGCCCCAAACAGTCGTCTGGAGCGAGACCAAGGAAAGAGCTTTCAGCGCCCTAAAGAGCGCCCTAACAAGCCAGCCTGTGCTACGATCGCCAGACTACACAAAAGGGTTCGTTGTTCAGTGCGATGCTAGTGAGCGAGGCATGGGCGTTGTACTGTGCCAAAGGGACAATGGAGAAGTGGAACACCCCGTCCTGTATGCTAGTCGTAAGCTGACCTGTCGTGAGCAGGCGTACAGCGCCACCGAGAAAGAGTGTGCGTGTCTCGTGTGGGCCGTTCAGAAATTGTCATGCTACCTAGCCGGCTCGAGGTTTATCATTGAGACGGATCACTGCCCTCTCCAATGGCTGCAGACCATCTCTCCCAAAAATGGCCGCCTCCTGCGCTGGAGCCTCGCTTTGCAACAATATTCCTTTGAGGTGCGTTACAAAAAGGGGAGTCTCAACGGTAACGCCGATGGCTTAAGTCGAAGCCCCTAACGTAGGAATCCGCCTCAAAGTTGTTTGTTACTGAGTTTGTTACTGATGTTTTCTTCCTGAGGCAGGATTTTTAACATATTGCTTTTGTTTAGTGCTTCGAAGTGATTATGTGCTTTCTAGTGCAATTTTCCAATTTGTGGACGCGTTCTGAGTGCTGCTTGACTACTGTAAGGAACTAGGCAGTAGTATAAAAGGGGAAAGAGCCTGGCAGAGCTTAGTGAGGGTTGTCTCGTGCTTGCTGACTGAGCGGTTGCGTTTCGGCGTAGTTCTAACGCTTGCTGGAAACGAGCACAAAAATGGCAACTCTCCCGAAGTGACTTTGCAGTGTCCTATGTGATCCTGAACCCGAGAACGAGGCCTTCTCTGTGCGCTGCGCTCAAGCAACGTCGAGGGACGATCGGTTTCGATTACGAGCATCATCGAGCGACATCCCTCTGGACAGCGGATGCAGTCCCCTGACCATCGGGATCTCCTTCTCCCGGCGGGGCGGTCTGTTACGTCTCGCCTACGACGCGCGGTATAGCCGGCGCGGATGCAACGGACGCCGCGGCTTCGTTCATCGCGGCCGCAACGCCTCCCGCCAAGCGCGTCCAGGCAGGTTTCAGTGCCACGTGTCGTCGTGCGTGCGTGTGTGTGTGTGTGCATGTTTTGCCCACGCTTGTCAAAGCGCGGCAGCCGGGGAGAGGAGCTCCCCAACTGGGAGGCGAGGAGGTCTGACCGGCGCCGGCCTGGCGGACGCGCCCGTCACGCCTGAACATGTTCAAGCGTCGCCGTATCGGATGACTCTTCCCAAGCCGTTCCCTCTTGCCCTCGACTCCGAGGGTATAAAACGCCGCTGCCCCAAACGCCGAGGGAGACTTCGATTCCTTCCTTCGAGTAACGTGGTCGCCCTGACCGGCTGCTCTTTTTGCGATGCCAGAATAAACAAGTTGTTCTGTTGCCAGTCGACTCATCCTTTGCCGGGACCTTCGAATGTTTCCAGCTTTGCCCCAGGCCGCCAGGCCAACGCTACCCTTGGGGCTTGCAACCCTTTTGCAACAGTCCCCTGTCCCTAAATAAACTACTCCTAGCCATGTCCTTTTACCGGAAATTGTACCCGATGCCCAGACATGTTCTTTGCAAGTTGACTTTATTCTTTGCCAATTTGTTCCTTGCTGTATCAGCATACCTACTCCTCTTCCCTTCCTCTAAGTTGTTCTGTTGCTCCTTTCCCAGACGTAGCCATCAATATATGGTGGGTCTTCTAGATCTCTGAGATGTGTCTCGCATAGCGCGTATACACCTACTTCTTCGTCCTTCAACTGCTGTTCTATCTCTAACCACTTCGCTCTCTTTCTGCCGCCTTGCATGTTTATGTACCTGATCCTAGTGTTAAATTTCCTTTTTGTACTTTTCTTCCTGGACCTCCTCGTGGCCATTTTATTGGCGTCAGCCTTCATTGCTACACTTTCTACTTTGCTTCTACCTACCCCTATGCCTTGAGCCGCAGTGGACCCCCTAAAAAAGCTGCTGCCCGGCCTGCCAGGCGCCACCCGATCTCGGCTCCTAGCCTTCTATTAAAGTGGATGCCATCTCGTGTAAAGCCTCCGCCAAAGCCTGCTCTATGCACTTTCCTGTTTATGTCTGCCACTTCAAAGCCTTTCTCCTGGCTTAACTTCCTTATCTCCCGATTAACAGCCACAACGTCCTTGGCAATTTCTCCGTTCCGTCCTTGCACTTCCGGCACTGTGCACACCACGATCTGGACTTGCTGTGCTATCGACCTTAAATCGTCAACTCCCTCCGCTAATATTTCCTCTACTTTTGCGGCTTCACCATTCAAGACATCATTTAGTCCCGCCGCTATCACCACCAAATTGCGCTCTTCAACATTCTTAGAAAGTTCGTTTTTTGTTTCGCTCAGTACTGCGTCCATTTTACTGCCTGAGAATGCCCCGACTGCTACCCGCTTATCACCCTTTACACGCTCCATTATAGTTCTTTTGCACCTACTCATATTTGAGTCACCACCGATAAGTACTTGGGTACTCGCTTCCTCCATCCTAACTTCCGGTTGATTATGCCGCCTCTTATCTGTGGCTGCGACCTCATTCCTGGAAGTTATCTTGTTCCCTTTCTCTCCATTTCCAACAGACTTCCTAGCTGCCACGTGTGCGTAGCTGCTCCTGCCTGAACCCCCCTGACCTAACTCCTTATCGCTGTCCATGCCAGCGCAGGCCCCATCCACGTGGCTGGCGCTGGAATGTCCACCAATGTCACTTCGCTTGGCGGTGTCAGCCATTTTTGCGTACAACTCACTAAGCTACGCCACGCTATTGAAAAGGCGCTAGTGAAAAGCGCCCTCTCCGGCCGAGTCCGCACAACTGACCGGGCAGGCCGGTCAACCCTCCCTTTGAGTAGCTGCGCGAGTAGCGCGCTTTCTCTTGAAAAAGGCCAGTTCTGCATATGTTTTGCACACGTTGGCCTGCCTACAAATCTGTTCGCGCAGTCGCGTGCTTTTTCCCTCGTGCATGAACGTTGACGAGCTTCAGAGGATTAGGAAAATGTGCAGGGGCGACAGAAAGAAATGTGAACAGCACTGTCAGCACGGCGCCCACGAGCGGCGCAGTTGGAATTTATCTCCAATGCGCTTGTACCAGGGTGGTAACAAAAATATGCTAGAGCGGTACATTATTGTATCATGAATGTGTCTAGCGTCAGCTGCTCGCTTATGGCTAACAGAAAAAATGCTCTAGTTTGCATGGTTAATCACTACCATTGAGATAAACGGTTGGTATATTTATTCAAATGCCGGTCCCAGCGCACGCGCATCCCCAATACAATTGATTTCCACAGCCATCGTTCATATGGAAATGCTCATTCATGTGCAAGCGTATTTTGACTACTTTTATTTTTAGAATTTTTTTTTTACATGAGTGGAGAAACTTCGGAAATTGAGCCAAGCGTCACGCGTCGGAACAATGAGGCGATCACTTACGTTGCCTCACACGCGTCTGCATAACGCAGCTGTTGATGTCAGTCTCAAAAATTAATTTTTGGCATTACCTGACCGGCGGAGGGCATTACTAGCAAAAAATAAAAATTAGTTTTTTTAGCGCGAGCTCTACTACTAAACATTTCATTATTCGTGAATTACAGCGAAAACTGGTCAAAAATAATATTACACGAGCAACATACCAAACAAGTTTGGCAAGAAAAAAAGCTTACTTCCCTCTGCACACAGAACTTATCCAGGCTTGCCATCTCTTCCGTACGAAATCATTTTTGAAGGGGAAAGAGTGTATGAACGCTTTTTTTTTCATATACAGGAAGATTTGACTATAACAATCTCCCAACTACAGGCTTGCATTTTTGTTTTTGCTATTGTCAAGTGCTCGATGCGAGCGATGGAAAATTTTAAATAGATTTTGCCACACATTGAAAGCATGGACCATTACCTTCAATATTTCTATTAAACTGCCTTACAATTTACAAATATCAAAATTGTTTTACAAGAATGTAGGACATGCCCAGGAAATCGGGCAGCTCTTGGCCCTTGGTGTTCAGACACGGCCGGTCTCGGGGTGGGCGCGCGCCCCCCTCGAGATCGGCCGTGGTTCAGAGAACTATTGTGAAAGCCCCCCCCCCCCTCCCCCTACTCACAATGAGCGGCAACCCCTCTTTTGTGCGAGCAGCACGCGTACCAGTCGAGACGTTGCTGACTCGATACGCTTCGCTGGCGGCGTGCTCGGACAGAAGTTCCGAAGCAACCGCCAGTGGAGAAGCGGCGCTGGTGCAGTGGGAGGGCAAAAAGCCCCTCAATTAGGGTGCCTCGATGCCTCCTCGCCTATACTCCGTCTCACAAGATGTTTGCAGCACTACGAAAGGTACAGCTCTCTCGTCCAATCAGGATGGCGCGCACTACATTAGTGTGTTCCTACGCGCCTGTGGCTCGATCCACCTGATGTCCAGGTGGCTTCTTTCTACCTCTATTTATAGTAGCACCGAGCCACAGGTGTTCCACCGCGCAGCGCCGCGCCTTTCCTCAAAATCCAACTTTCAATTTTCAGTTTTCTCTCGCTTCTTTCCCTCCTTTATCTCTTCCTTTACGATGCGGTTCGGGTGTCCACCGAGATATTGTCTTTCTTCTTTCCCTCCCTCCTTTATCCCTTCCTTTACTGCGCGGTTCGGGTGTCCACCGATATATGTGAGACAACCAGGGTACTGTTCTCATCAGTTCCTCTGTTGTCGCGTCGCAGTAAATTTCAGTAATCGTGTCATGTGCATATAAATTTATTTACTCCAGCGTGCCGAGGCAGCCGAGTGTCGATGGTGGCGAAATGCAAAACAAGCCCATGTGCTGCGCGAGAGGCAACGCACGTTAAACGGGTTCGATCATCTCATCGTCCTCATAACAACTGAATTCAGCACTGCTGGTTGTGTCGTCCTCCAGGTTGACAACAATGGCCGGTCCCTGGTCAACAACATCGTCGATGATGTGGTCCAGTTTTCTCATCACATCTTCCTCACTGATAATATGCTGCACGTAATTCTTCCATTTCTCAACAGTCACTTGCGTGATGCCTTGCCAAACCAGAGGCTCGACGTCTTGGAGCTTAAACGTCTTGTTTTGGCTGGCCACGAAACCCTTGACGTCGCTCCAGACAAGCTCTATCGGGTTCAGTTGGCAGTGGTACGGTGGCAGGCGCACAACGAGATGGCCAGCAGCTTTAGCAATGCAGTCGACACGGTATTGCTCCCCACCTGTGTTCACATTGCTGACAAGCTGCATGAGCTCGGCCTTCACCATGCCGCTGCTCCACGCGACACCTTTTCCGGACAGCCAAGCCTGTATGTCCTTTTTGAGGCTACTCATCCGCGGCACTTTATCCTGCTTCACAGAATGATATGGCGCGTTGTCCATCACTATAACGCTGCCGGGTGGTAGTAGTGGGAGAAGTCTCCTGGAGAACCAGTTTTCGTAGTGTTCCCCGTTCATTTCCTCGTGGTAATCGCCCGAGTTTTTCTTCGCTCGGAAAACTTCCGCTGCGCCTTCGACAAAACCTTGCTCACTACCGCAATGCGTCACAATAAGCCTGCCACCTTTGCCACTGGGGTTTTGTAGACCAGTCGACAGTCCGGATCGATGCGCTTGGTGTGCAGATTGGATGGTGCAGTCAGTCCACACTCGACTTCGCGTGTGGCCGGCGTTAACCCACGTTTCGTCGGTGAAGAAAATAGGCCTACCCTGGCGTCGCAGCTCCGCTATCTGGCGCAGGTACCGGCGGCGACACTGCACAATGTGCGTCGCTTCGATTAACATCGCATTCCGAGAGCGCTTCTTATATCGGAAGCCAAGTTTCTTCAACATCCTCTGCATTGTCGCTGCGGACACGGTCGGTAGCGTTTCGTCCTCTTCGAAATGCGCAACCACCTTCGCGATAGTTGGAATTTCCCCTCTCTGGAAAAAGGTGTGTACCACCCTTCGCAACACGCTCAGGTCAAAATCGTCCAGCTTCTTCGTCCGCTCGCGGCCTCTTCCGCCAGCACGCTTCTTCGGTGACAACACTCGGCCCGCGTTCAACGTCTCCGTTGTCCACTTGTAAAGCGTTCGCTCGCTCACCTGCGTGAGTTTTGCCGTCCTCTTGATGAGCGCATTTGTACTCCAACTGCCCCCGCACTCGACGCGAAGCGCTTCAAGAACATTTAAAGCCACCTGCTTCGCCTGCTTGGGGAAACAGCGCACTGTCGGTGTAGAGCACACAGGAGACACAACAGACTCGTCCGACGCCATGTTGGAAAGTGGCGACGCATCACTACCTCGCAGCAGGCCTCCGCAGAGCTGTGTCCGTACGGGCTTTGTCTGGTAATTTCACCAGTGATTGAAACACTCCCTACCATTTAAATATACCTGTCCAAATCATGTTTTTAGTTGCAATGCTTATTGTTTTGATTAATAGTCATACACTCCTCAAATATTCGAGGGACTATTTTCTGCGTTTCTGCAGCCCTGATTGGACGAGAGAGCTCTACCTTCCGTAGTGCTGCAAACATCTTGTGAGACGAAGTATAGAGGCGAGGCGAGCTAGCATCGAGGCAACCTACCCTCAATGAACTAAATGTAACGACATCTCCTCCCTCCTCCTATGCTGGCGTTCCTTCCCTCGGCTCCTCCCGGACGCCGACGGTGGCGGCACCTAGGCCGGGGGATGCTAGCAGACGCTCCCAACGCTCGCCCTTTGGCACGCAGTGACCGTGCGTACATTTTCTGCTTTGGCTGCGGCCGAGATGGGATCATGGCAAGGGAGATTGAAAAATTAGGTACTCAGATAACTGCCGTCAGCAACGTCGCACTGCTTTATCGATTTTTTTTTTGTACTGCAATCGCTTTGCTTGCGGTGCACACGGCGGAAGTGGCGCAAAATCATGAAACGCGCGCTGGACCTCCCGGTCTCTACCTCTACCAGCCACCTCATGGGACTGGGGATGGTGAACACTTTCAGGGAGCTTCGGGAGGCCCAGCTCACCAACCAATACACTCGTCTCACAAAGACAGGGTCGGGTCGCCGCCTTCTAGCCCGACTTCACATCCAGCACACCCAATTCACAGAGGAGAGATGCCGCCTTCCCGTACACTGGAGACGCGCCCTCCACGTGCGGCCTCTCCCCACCAACATGTCCAAAGAGGACCATAATGGCAGGCGCCAGGCGCGGGCGGAAGCCTTGGACCGCCATTTTGGGAATAAACCAGGAGTCTTCTACGTGGACGCCTCCGGCCCGGACTCCAAGGGATGGTACACAGCCGCGGTCGTCCACGAGGGCAAAACAGTAGACGCCGTTACTTTCAAGGCCCAGTCAGCAATTCACGCAGAAGAGGTCGCCATCGCCCTGGCAGCCTCCGACTCCTCCTCCAAATACATAATCACCGACTCGCGAGGGGCTTGTCGAAACGTCGAGCAAGGGTGGGCTACTCCCCTGGCTTATCGCATCTATCAAAATTGTAGCCGAGACTCCGATCCTGCGCACCGATCTATTATTTGGGCTCCAGGTCACCAAGGCCTCCACGGAAACGAAGCAGCCGACGCCGCCGCCCGCGCGCTCTCTCTCCGGGCGTTTCCCTCGGGACCCGACGATGACCAGGACTCCGATTTCAATCCGGTTTACACTTTTAAGGAAATATGCGATTACTACAAATCCACCCACCAAACTCTTCCCACTCCTTGCAAAGGGCTGGGGAAGGCCAACGAGCGGGTACTCCTGCGCCTGCTCACTAACACGATGCTGTGCCCGGCAACTCTAAAGCATTTCAATCCTCAATTCGACGGGCGGTGCTCACACTGTGGGGAGGTGTCGGACACATACCACATGGTGTGGGCCTGCCAGCAGAACCCATCCCTACCCCCTATCCCAAACCCCACCCGAGAGGACTGGAAGGCGACCCTGTCCGGCTGCTGCACCCTCCAGGCCCAAAGGGCCTTAACGCAGCGTGCCCGGGCTGCGGCAACCGCCAATGGGGTGCCTGACTAGGCATCCCCACCTAGTGGTTGTAAGGGCGTGACCCTTCAGGTCACGGACCCCAACACCTCTCTCTATAATTAATAAATGTTTTTACCACCACCACCACCAACGCTCGTGCTTTGGCGCGCAGTGGATCGCGCGCCCGAATCAATTGTTTGCGGCATGTTCTATCTTCGATTCAGCTGCAGTGAGATAATGGCATGGGAGATAAAAAATTATAGTTACCCAAACAACTGCCCCGAACCACTTGCGCTGCTTTATCAGAAATTACTGCACTGCAATCGCTTTGACTGCGGTGCACAAGGCGGAAGTGGCATGTGCGATCGAGCTCGCGGCGCAGAAGTGAACATCTTCGGAGTGTTCTTTTCCGACCGACGTCTTTTGCCCAATCTTATTCAAAATTTAACTCCGCCAAGTGGAAGTGGACTGACATACGACTAGACTTGCGGCCTAGGCTTTATTTGAACGGATGGTGATGTAATGCTGCCATAATCTATTCTCTCAAAGGTGCGCTTAATTGCAGGTGCAGTCGGCTGTGCGTAGGCGTCCAGTCATCTTTTTGTTCTTAGTGCAGGAAAGCTTAGTTGTTATTTCGGAGTTAATACACCTCGAACACGCAATCTAACGTTAAATGGATCCGACTGACCGTAGTCCCTTATTTTTTATTTTTAAATAGGCGGATACGGTTCCCTAGTTGCGCACTGTAACGTGGTTGTGAGCATAATTTTTCTGTTAGGGTGAGCATAGTTTTTCTGTTAGGGTAAATATTTGGGTTGAGTAGCAAGTCAAAAAAGGCTTTTAACCGCTGCTTCGCGCGCAGCTACAGCTCTGCATGACTCACTAGAATGTTGTTGTTTAGGTGATTGTCATCTTCGGTCAGCACATGCAGTAATGGCTAAGAGAAATGGTCTTCCCTAGTGTAATTTCCATGCATTACGCGCAGCAGTCTGGACTGCCGCGGACAATTAATCGCTGTGGGAAACCTGCTAGATTCCCGCCGTGGCGTCTGCGCGGCATCCCGCGTCGCTCTCTTTCCCTTTCTCCCGCCTCGGGCGGCGGAGAGACGGCTGGTGGCTAATCGCTGTCATTCGGCCGCAGCTCCGCCCTCGGCTTCCCAAGGGCCTTTGCCATTAGTGACCTTTGGCGGGAATTCGGGACCCGTTTGGGGTGGTCGCGCGACCTTCCGAGCGGGGCCCAGAGAGAGAGAGAGAGAGACCCCTCCGAGACAGCGTAAGGTGCGTACGTTACTGTTCGTCCGGGCCGGCCTCTGCCGTTCGGACCAGTTCATACTCGAGCTCGCCAGCGTGGGTCCTCGATCCGCCGCGGCTCGAGCCTGTCCAGGGGTCCAACGACCTCTGACAGGCGCACCTTGCGTTGACTGCCCACTCTCTCTCGCAAACGGCCCAACGACCGACACGAGAGAGATCACAGCACTGCCGCGGGGACAATCTCCTGCAGCGGCGTGCTAGCGGCGCGCATTTCTCTTGTTGCCCCGAGCGCGCACCGGAGCCTTGCTCTGAGCGCGCCCCGGGACGGGGTGACTGTTGAGTGTGTGTGTGTACCGCTGGAGGACGGCGTCAATAAACGTCTCCTTTGTGAACTTGGAGGCCTGTTTCTTGCGGCGAGCCGCTCTCCTCTCTTCAGAGGTTGAACGCCGCCGCAGCGGTGCCCCAGGGTGCGTGTGGTGACGGCTGATCGGGGCCCTTGGCTCGCGCGAAGCTCGAACCCGCGGTGGGTAGTGGCCTGTGCCTACTGAGAAACCCACAACTGGCGCCCAACGTGCTAAGTCACTGGCTCTTAGCCTTTGATAGCACATTTGCCGAGCAGGTCGCCTTGACGATCACGCTTGCGCACCATGTCTGCCACCCCCATGGGGCACTCGGCAGCTACGTGTCGGCTCCCTTAGGAGTCGTAGCGTCCTTTGATCCGTTGGCGGCTGTTTCTTCGAATAGCCAAACACCGTGGTTGGCCGCGGCCCCCATTGGGGCATACGGCGGTACAACCCCCAACGTCGATCACGCAGCTCCCATTGGAGCTGTATCGGGAGCACCCTGCGGTGCACCCGTCGATCACATGCCTCCGCTGTGCGTGCTTTGCACCCAGTGCGAAAGCGGTGCGTGCGACGCTGCCGCTACCGGCCGTCCTGCACAGCAGCAGCCGTGCCCCGCGAGCGGTCAATTCTGCTCTGGGAACGGTGAGGCGCTGGCCCGGCTCCCTGTGGAAACCGCGCCGCTCATCGAACTGGGCGCCTTGCCTCCTGCGTTCGTGCAGCCCGCCCAAGCCTCCTCTGAGGCCGGGGCGCAGTCGCTGCCCAAATAGCGCGGACCCGAGTTCAGTTGCTAGGGTTCACGCTGGGCGAGGGCTCCATTGAGCCCGATGCGGACAAACTCCGAGCCATACTCGAGTTTCCCGTGCCCAAGGACGTACGCGGCCTCCGCCGTTTTCTGGGAGGAGCAGCGCCGGGTGAGGACCGGGGTGCCGCTGGACTGCGTGCCACGGCTCTTCCGTGGTCACACCGTGGCGGACCACGACCGCGTGTCGGCGGGAGCAGGGCTTCCTGTGCCAGATGGCGTCGGCTACTGCCATATGTGCCGGGTGGCCGTGTATTTTCAAGCACATTTCACGGGGCAAGTGCACAGGCAGGAATTGAGGCGGCGGGAGGAGGAGCGACAACGAGTGAAGAGGCGGACTGCCGCTGGGAGCCAGAGTGTGGCGGCACTGCCGACGGCGAGCGATCTTTCCGACGTCGAGCTTGCGGTGCTGTGCCGCCGGAGGGCGGAGGCCAGCCCGGCGTTCGCCGCGCTGTTGGCCCCCGGAGTGCCGGCGCCTAGCGGCGGCCAGGCAAGTGGTCCACCCGGATCGGAAACTCCAGGCGAGGAGGTGTCGGGCTGCGGGTCCTCTTCGGGGTCGTCGAGCGTCGTCGACGTCCTCATGCTCAACTTTGACGACCTTGTGGAGGACATGGGACCGCCGTCAATAAATCGTCCACCGGGACCATGAAGGCAGCAAAGGCGCGAGTTGGCCGCCGACAGGCCCAATGGGCCGCGCCACCGAACATTATGAGGCTGCAGGCCACCTGTCAGCTGGTCTTGTGTACAGTGTAGTTAGTTTTGTGTTGCAAGTGTTGTTGGTTTTCTGTTCTTATTTGTTTGTCGTTGGGGTATGGCTGGAACTGAAGTGTGGTAGTTTTATGTGGATTATTTTTTTTTGTTTTTTATTTTGCCGCATGCTTTCGCCGATGGGTAGGAGGGCACTTAAGGAGAGGAGGATGTGGGAAACCTGCTAGATTCCCGCCGTGGCGTCTGCGCGGCATCCCGCGTCGCTCTCTTTCCCTTTCTCCCGCCTCGGGCGGCGGAGAGACGGCTGGTGGCTAATCGCTGTCATTCGGCCGCAGCTCCGCCCTCGGCTTCCCAAGGGCCTTTGCCATTAGTGACCTTTGGCGGGAATTCGGGACCCGTTTGGGGTGGTCGCGCGACCTTCCGAGCGGGGCCCAGAGAGAGAGAGAGACCCCTCCGAGACAGCGTAAGGTGCGTACGTTACTGTTCGTCCGGGCCGGCCTCTGCCGTTCGGACCAGTTCATACTCGAGCTCGCCAGCGTGGGTCCTCGATCCGCCGCGGCTCGAGCCTGTCCAGGGGTCCAACGACCTCTGACAGGCGCACCTTGCGTTGACTGCCCACTCTCTCTCGCAAACGGCCCAACGACCGACACGAGAGAGATCACAGCACTGCCGCGGGGACAATCTCCTGCAGCGGCGTGCTAGCGGCGCGCATTTCTCTTGTTGCCCCGAGCGCGCACCGGAGCCTTGCTCTGAGCGCGCCCCGGGACGGGGTGACTGTTGAGTGTGTGTGTGTACCGCTGGAGGACGGCGTCAATAAACGTCTCCTTTGTGAACTTGGAGGCCTGTTTCTTGCGGCGAGCCGCTCTCCTCTCTTCAGAGGTTGAACGCCGCCGCAGCGGTGCCCCAGGGTGCGTGTGGTGACGGCTGATCGGGGCCCTTGGCTCGCGCGAAGCTCGAACCCGCGGTGGGTAGTGGCCTGTGCCTACTGAGAAACCCACATCGCTTTCGGTCGAAGCAGTGTGAAAAAAAAAATTCAAGCGGTGAAAGACCAAAACCTGAATTTACCAAGCCCTGTTTGAAGCAAAACATCGTTAATTTAGGATGTTGCTTGACGCGAAACCCCTGGACCGCGGCGGCTGCATCGAAACGCTAAGGCGACCGTGTGCTGTGCGATGTCAGTGCACGTTAAAGATCCCCAGGTGGTCGAAATTATTCCGGAGCCCTCCACTACGGCACCTCTTTCTTCCTTTCTTCTTTCGCACCCTTCTTTATCCCTTCCCTTACGGCGCCGTTCAGGTGTCCGCCGATATGGGAGACAGATACTGCGCCATTTCCTTTCCCCCAAAAAACCAATTTTCCAATTTTCAAGGTTTATTCCTCCAACATGAACTAGTCACGCGCACAACCTGGACACATTTCTTATTGTGTAAATAGTTTGTACATATTACTTCTCCCCCTATCCTCTCTTCCTGTCCCCTCACCTCTTTCATTTCATTTCTTCATTCTGCCTGCTACCCTTTATTTCCGCTGCCCCAGCTCAGGTGCTTCAGTATCGATAGCAGATGCCGGGGCTAGCAAAAATCTTTTCCTTCCTTTTTACTATTATTTTTAATAAAACCACTACCACCACCAGTCTTCAAGGCCTGACGAAATCCAACGGCCGGTAGCGACCATGTTATTCTTTTATACGCACATAAATAGATTTTGTACAAACCGAGGAAAAATTTGAAACTAAAACTAAAACGCCACGATTCATGAAATTCCTACGGACTATGGAACCATTTTATTTTTCGAAGATGCACATCTATCACGACATCGCAATGCATTATAGAAATTCCCGCCAAACCTACCCCCCTGCTCATCCTTCTCTGACCAAAACCGAGCAGGTGGTATGGCGTCGATTACAAACCGCCACCGTTCCATCGCCTTTCCTCCTCTCCTCATACATAGGTGTTGTCAGGAAGAATGGAAAGGAAAGGGCACAGGCCTGGCCACTGACTCAAGCTTAGCCACAATCGCTGCCACTTGCTGAAAGTAGGAGAGTCGAAAGATAGGATAGAAAAGACGCGCGCTATAATGTCCCTGGCCGATCCCAGAGGCAGTGCAATACGGGACCAACCTGTGGCGGAGGTGAAGCAAGCTTCAAGCACTGCGCCATATTTACGAAATTAAGTTTGATATCTTGGGTCGAAATGGGACCCGTAGCAGATATTAAATACCCTCATATAAAGTTGGGAGAAATCTCCTACCTGTCACTACGGATTCTAAAGGCACGTATCAAATTTGCCCAAACAAACCAAAACCTCCCTTCCAAGGGATAGAATCACAGGAGGGATGGGAGGCTGCCCTGCGCAGCTCACAGGTGGAGCTACAGCTTCGCATCGTGGGCTGGACGTTGACGGTCGCCGCGGCCCAACAGTGTCCGGCCATCTAGAGCGACTCGAGGGCCCGTCGCCGTCCTGCTTAAAGAGACAGTGAGAACTCTATGAAACTTTTTTGTTAGCAAAGTCTGATAGTTCGGTATTTCATGGCTTTGTTGCCGCTTGTCTGGGAGCGAAAGATGCATTCATTTTAAAGAAATTTGGATTCGAAGTTGAAAAAGTTTTCCCGCCGCTCCGATTCAAACTCGAGAACTCTTATGACGTCACGGAGAACTCTTATGACGTAATAGGACGGAGTGACGTGAACGTGACGTAAACGCAGACTCCGTGATTTCTCGCGGCTAGTGGTGCGGTCTAGCAGCTGCCGAAATGAAAGCTACTGCCGCCGAAAGTTGAATGCATCTATCGGGGGTCGCTACCGTCGCTTCGTTCACGTTTGCACCGGCGTCTTGCCAGCGTTACGATGGGTCCCGTTCCCGAAACCGACGACGAAATTCTCGCAAAAACTCCGGCCTGCATTTCGCGACCTCAGCGCCACAGAGCATGCGATGCTTTTGAGGAAGCACGGTTAGGTTAGGCGCCGGCGGGTCGTTTCCCCCTTCCGCCGTGAGCAGTCATTGCAAATTAAATATCATAACCGCGGTGCGCGGCGCCGCGAGGGGCCAGGACAAGGTCGGCGCGTCGCGCCCATTGGAAGCTGGCCGGGGCTTTGGGGCCAGCGGATTGTGATTCCTTGAACGGCGCGGTTGCACGGTGCAGCAGGCGGCTTCGAGGTCTCCAATGGTTGCGAGGCCCAGGTTATTTATTTATTTTTTTGCCACAAAAAACGGATGGGTGCTCAAGGGTGATCGCGTTTAAAGTTAGCGGCTTGAAACCAAAGCCGGCGCACGACGCTTCAACGGCTTCCGCTGGATCCAACTGGTCCACTGGATCGGGTTCTCTCGCCCACTTGCATGTGCCTTCAGATGTGTACTGTGAATGGATTAAATTAGCCGAGAGCTCGAGAAGAACAGCTCCGCCCAACTGCCGAAGCTATTGAATTACGTCACAACGCGCTCCTCGCCGCGGAGCCGGAATTGTTCTGGCCGGGCCGGCGGCGGCTGGCGCACTCGGCGCGAAATAGAGCCATGCTCCAAGTCTCCAAGAGTGCGCCGAAGCCGCCGAACGCGTCGGCGGTCAAGTGCAGTTGAAGTATAGAGAGTCTCGCTTTGGCCGACGTGACGTCGCCGTGCATCGCGCGCGCGCGCGTTACGCCGGAGTATAAACGCGCCTTAATACAGCCTGCGCTTAACCGCTAACCAACGTATTCGGTGGCGGCATCTATGGGAGCCACTGAAACCCCCTACCACACAATGAATTAAAAACAAATCCTGTGCCGAGGCTCGGAGTCGAACCAGGATTTTTGGCGTTATAGGCGGAGACGCTACCACTCCGCCACGACGGCTCAAACTGCAACCGTCAATAAAGGCGCATCTAGTGAATGCACTCTTCCGATGCAGAAGTCTCCGTGCTTTCGCTACGTATATCCTGGCCTAACAGAGCTAGGCCATCAGCATTTTTTCTTAACTGCCTTGTACCTTGTCTCCCGTCCCTAATAAACGATTTCCGTTAGGTAGCTTGAAGTTGACTGGCACAGCCGGGAATGTTTCGCCGGGTGAGCGTGCGAAGACACAAGTGCTCTTTTTACTGCGAACTGCCTTGTACGATCACCGACCATCGTGCCATCATAGTTTTTCATCGACTGTGGCGATCATCTGATCAGCCTTAACAGGCTCCTTAAAAGGTTAACTAGAACTTGAAGCGGCACTTGGAGTTCCTCTGCTGTTCGGCGCTTGTAAATCGAGGCGCGTCAAAAACAAACCCACGGGCTACGCAAAGCTCATATACGCGAAGCGCCATAAAAAATCGAAACTCTCCTGGCCGCCTGTGGCGCCGCCAAGCATCGGTTTTCTTTGCTTCCAACATTCAGGTTGTCTTTTGTCTGTCTTCCTTGTGCGATAAAAGTGCACTATCGGTTTTAAAACAATATTTACTTCAATATTGAACCGCGCAACCTACCTTTGTCAGCCTCAGAGATTCTCGATCCCCATGTGGGAAGGAATATTCCTCCAAGGTGGCGTCGCTTGTCCTATGACGTCATCACGCTTGTACCTGCGAGATTGGCCTGTGGCGGCGATACCTGTATTTTGGTTCTTGCTATTTTCTTCCTTACGAGAACTTTGTTTTCAGTAAGAGTGGCGTGTTTGCGATCAGGAGCTGGTATTCTATCCATACAAGCCAACTTCAATTTCTCCTCAGTGTCCCTTTAACACCTCTCCCCCTTTACCCAACCTCATCTGACCCACTGAAATGGGTCTAAGTTATTACCATCCAACCACATGACGCATGAAATCCAGAAAAAATGGCTGGTGTTTCATCATTGGTAAGTATGATATGAAAAAGCACACCATGTACCCGAAAGCGCGGTTAAGGGATCCAATGACCCAAGGAGCCAGTTAGGCGCGTTTCCTTTCCTCAAAATCAACGGAGTCTACCCGTGTGCTGTGCGATACAATGCACGTTAAAGATCCCCAGGTGGTGGAAATTATTCCGGAGCCCTCCACTGCGGCACCTCTTTCTTCCTTTCACTCCCTCCTTTATTCCGGAGTTCCCGGGTTCGAACCCGACCGCGGCGGCTGCGTTTTTATGGAGGAAAAACGCTAAGGTGCCCGTGTGCTGTGCGATGTCAGTGCACGTTAAAGATCCCCAGGTGGTCGAAATTATTCCGGAGCCCTCCACTACGGCACCTCATTCTTCCTTTCTTCTTTCACTCCCTCCCTTATTCCATCCCTTACGGCGCGGATCAGGTGTCCAACGATATATGAGACAGATACTGCGCCATTTCCTTTCCCCAAAAACCAATTATTAATTATTATTACTCCTTTATCCCTTCCCTTACGGCGCGGTTCAGGTGTCCAACGATACATGAGACAGATACTGCGCCATTTCCTTTCTCCAAAAAACCAATTATTGTATTATTATTATTACTATGCGGACGATATCGTCCTTCTAACGAAGCATATTAACTACAAAAAGACAGTTGAATATCTGCACCAATCGGTGCATGAAGCTATGGTCTGGCTTTTTAAAAACAAACTCACCATCAATCAAAAAAAGACAGAAATTGTATTCCTCAAAAATCCCTTGAAGATTGGAACCACGGTCATTCCAGCATGCCTTCGTACCCAAGACTGCCTATCCTGTAAGTGTACGCCTGTCGAAAATACAAACTCAGTTAAGTATCTCGGTATTCATTTCGATAGTGACTTGTCGTGGCATAATCATGGGGGCGAATGTTTGCTCCAAACTAAGATCTGTCGCATGTTTACTCTTTAACATTAAAAGTTTGGTGCCGTTTCAGACTAAAAAAAATGATAGTACATTCCCTTGCATACAGCACCTTAAGGTATGGTATAACGGTTTTCGCTTTCTGCTCCCAGCGTTGGCAGGACAGATTTGATAACATCTTAAAGATACATTAAAAAGTGTGGCGTATAATCGCGTGACACCATAAACAAAGACATTTTTCATGTTCTCGGTTTCCCGTCCTTTCAATCTTTATTCATTTCTACGGTTGTGCTGCGCCATTTCTGGGCGGATGAATTCAAGCATCCGCACGTCTCCCCGTGACTCCTGCGAAAAGAAACGCGCTTCGTTGTACCACGCGTCATCTACTAGATACGGAGCAGCAAGACGCTGCGTGTATGTCCCCAGGATATTTAATAATTTGTCAGACGATTATTTTTCTGTGGACTCTCGGTCTCAATTGAAGAGTTTGTTACGCATGTTGTAATGCATATGTATGCACTTATTTTCCTTTTGCTTGTCGCAGTTTGTAGTGATAATGCTTTTGTTTCGATGCCTGGAAACCTGATCCATGCTTATCGCTCTTACTTTCTTTTATTTGTTGGTTTTAAATATGTACATATATACTGTAACCACATCGCTTAGATGACGATGCCGGGCCACGTCACACAAGCCACCATTGGCTTAGATGGGCCCGTTTTTGCTGTTCTGATTTTTGGTTGCTTAATAAAGGTGATTAATTATTATTATTATAAACATGGCACGCAAACAGTGCAGGACACGCGCAACAAACGGGCTGTTTCTACACCCGTAGGCAAATCTCTCGCCACTTTCAAAGCAGTCGTTACCACTCATTCATCACCGCAACCCATTCCGACTTCCACAGCGCAGTTTTCGCGAAGCCATCATCACAAACACAATAAGGCGCGCTGGTTCGGTTGCGATTTTCGAGCGAACCCTACCCCCTAGAAAGAAGGAGCCTCAATTCAAACCACTTCACCTTCTTTTCTTATGCCACGCGCAAACTCCTTTTATCAGAGCCAATAAAAGCACGAAAAAGCTACAGTTAAGGCACGGAAAACAGGATTTTTCTCCTAACCAGAAGCAAACAAGCGGCACAAATAGCTGCCCCACACCCTATGGTCTTATCTGCATGAACGCGTATACTCCTGCATTCTCTTAAGACGCCGTTTATTATTTCGATTCAAAAGGAAATATTTTTCGGCCCAAATAGCATACCAAGGCTAGGCTGCGGTGACTCAGTGGTTAGCGCACTCGGCTGCTGACCCGGAGTTCCCGGCTTCGAAACCAACCGCGGCGGCTGCGTTTTTATGGAGGCGAAACGCGAAAGGCGCCCGCGTGATGTGCGATGACAGTGCACGTGAAAGATCCCAAAGTGGTCAAAATGATTCCGGAGCCATCCACTACGGCAGTTCCCGGGTTCGAACCCGACCGCGGCGGCTGCGTTTTTATGGAGGAAAAACGGTAAGGCGCCCGTGTGCTGTGCGATGTCAGTGCACGTTAAAGATCCCCAGGTGGTCGAAATTATTCCGGAGCCCTCCACTACGGCACCTCCTTCTTCCTTTCTTCTTTCATTCCCATCCTTATCCCTTCCCTTACGGCGCGGTTCAGGTGTCCAACGATATATGAGACAGATACTGCGCCATTTCCTTTCCCCAAAAACCAATTATTGTTATTATTATCACTACGGCACATCTTTCTTCCAGGCGTCCGCCGTTATGTGAGACAGATACTGCGCCATTTCCTTTCCCCCAAAACCAATTTTCAGTCTTCAATCCCCGCCTGCGACTGCACAGCCAGCAACACGCAGCATTCCTGTGCTCCTCCACCACGGCGGAGTTGATGGGGATCCGGCTCGGGCTGGACCTGCTGCTTGCTCACCCTGGGCCCTCCGCCGCCCAGGAGTGCTCTGCTGTGCGACTCCCGCGCCGCCCTCAGCCGCCTGCAATCTAACGGCCGCGGTACCCCACTAGTGCGGGAAATTCGCTCGCGCATCGAGCGCCTCGCGCAGAGAGGTTGTGTCGTGCGTGCACAGTGGATGCCCGGTCACTGCGGCATCGCAGACAACGAAGAAGCTGACGACCTCGCGACCGCTGCACACCAACTACCTGCCAGCGATCTGCCCCTTGTGCTGGAGGACGTGCGTGCGGCCATCCATGACCATCTCCGAAAGCAGCACCCCAACCCACGCATTGCGGGAGGTGAGCGCATCGACAGTGTCACCGGCTGTCGCGCACTTACACGGTCACAACGTGCAATGATCCTTCGCGCGCGCATTGGCTGCGTGTGGCCTGGGGAACGACGGGTGCGTCACGGAATCGCGACGAGTCATGTGTGTGACGGATGCGGTGCAGTGGAAACACTAGAACACCTGCTCCTTCACTGTGCCGCGTTCGCCGATGCTCGTCGCGATATGCTCGCGGCCTATAGGGCGCAGGGCATACTGCCAGACTCCATCAAGACGCTATTGTGGCCGCAGGGCAGTGCGCGCACTCGTGAGCGAACTTTGGTGAGCCTCTGTGCATTCCTCGAAAACACGGGCTTGACGTCCCGTCTGTTCTCCGTCAGGTAGTTACACGCAGTGACCGAACGCTCCGCGAGTTCTACCTTGAACGATTAATAACTGGACGCCCCACTCCACTTGTAACCAACACAGTGCTGTGCGCATGTGTGATTTAATTCCTCTAAAATGAACTAATCACGCGCGCAACCTGGACACATTTCTTATTGTGTAAATAGTTTGTACATATTACTTCTCCCCCTACCCTCTCTTTCTGTCCCCTCACCTCTTTCATTTCATTTCTCCATTCTGCCTGCTGTCCTTTATTTCCGCTGCCCCAGCTCAGGTTCTTCAGTGTCGATGGCAGATGCCGGGGCTAGCAAAATTCTTTTCCTTCCTTTTTACTATTATTTTAATAAAAAACCACTTACTACTACAATTTTCAAGGGGAAAATGCACGCATCAATGTTTAACCGAGTCCTTCACTCGCATTCTCAAGTATTATCTACGCAGGTATGGAGTATTCAAGCGATAGCTACCGTTACTGTGCCTAGGCACAGTGACGACCGATTTTGGTAAGAAGCCTATTAGAACAAATACAGTCAGCAATGTGCGAAACATGAAAGTTAGACCTGCACCGCGAGCAGCATGAACAGCCCAGCAAACAACGTACCTTCCCATGTGCGCCCAGAAAGGATGAAATTTCCCAGTAGAACATTTATCGGACAGAGGCAGGACACAGAAACACAAGCAAAATGGCAGTGTGCCCACTAATGGTCTAGAAACGTTTTTCGAGGGTGTTCAGCAGAAACAAAAACAAATAGCATTTTGGTCCCAGAAAGGTAACTGGGAGCACGTTTTTGGGACCAATGCTTTTCAACAAAAAATACAAATTGACTCCTCGCTCTCTTTTCTCTCTCCCTCGCGCCGAAAGCTACGGGTAGAGAAGGTTTTGCTCTTGCAATCGCCGTTTTGAGAGATCAAGCAGTTTTGTTCGAACAGCCGAAGGAAGCGCATTTCACCCCGCATCTCTCTCGTGGGCCGTCGGCTCCATTCTGCAGGCAGGCGACGGCAGTCTGCCTTTTCATCGCACCGCCGGGAGCGGCGGTCACCAACGTGCCAGTCTTCTATAGTGTTTCCAACTTCAGCACGGTGCGGCGGTCCCTGCAGGCATCTCCAACTACCAGCAGTCCTCGCTGCGCCGCTGTCTAGCAGAGGCCATATTTTATGGAAGCCATCTTGCGCACACGTATTCGCGCAGCCCCTAGCCGCTCGTGCGCAAGCCCCAGTGCGCGGCAGCTCTTGCTCTCATCACTGGGCTGTCGTGAACTTCGTAGCTACGGATTCATGGGCAGCTTTCCTGCGCACCTCGGCGTGCCCACATAATTCCTTTTGGAGCTGATGCAGCGGCGCGCGGGGCATCGCAAGTATTTTGCGCAGCTTCATGGCCCTACAGCATAATGGCGCTCTTCCAGGCGTCGTTCGCGGCTGCAGATGTCAAGGCAATGGGCGACTCCTAGCACGCACTCTGCATCCCTCAGCGCCTCCGACGACTGTGGCGTGTTGTTGGTGGCAGCGTGGCCGTCCACTGCGGTCATAGGCGGGAGAGATCTTCGGAGGCCCATCACACTCTTGCTGCGAGTGCCCATTTATTAACCTGCTCTACGTATACATTGCCGCCCTATCGCAGCGGTAAAGTTTGTGTTGTGTTCAAGTTGCTAACTCCCAACCCACCCCCACCGGATTACTTGTGCCTTGATCACCTTGATCTCGCCTCCCACGCCGTACTGTGCCGCACGCGCGGTCTGCTATACCATGGGTGCGGCGCGCCAGGACTCCTACCTCAGGACGTCCCCCCTTTCCATCTGGCTCCAAGCTGTCTTATCCACACATAGTCACAAGAAAATAAAACGGGGCTGTAACGAGGATGTAACGTGTATGTTTGAGCGTTCGCTGTGCCGTGAGAAGCCGCAGGACAGAAGGCTGCGCTGATTTCACACACACACACACACACACACACACACACACACACACACAACACACACACACACACACACACACACACACACACACACACACACACACACACACACACACACACACACACACACACACACACACACACACACACACACACACACACACACACACACACACACACACACACACACACACACACACACACACACACACACACACACACACATACATATACATATATATATATATATATATATATATATATATATATATATATATATATATATATATATATATATATATATATATATATATATATATAGTGTCAGCTGTTGCAGCATTTTATTTCACCCCCGGGTTTCCGTTGGCAACGTCGTCAAGGTATGTTGGTTTATGTTCATTTTTTTATCGTCGCCTCGAAGAATTAATTTTTTTCTCTGTTTTGATAACACGCTCAAGCTTACTCCGAGGCTCGTGCGAGAGGCAAAGCGAGAGGGAGGTTTCAACCTGCAGAATATCCGTGACCTGTAACCGCGTATCTGTATCGTACGCCCATCTCGTCTTTTCTTTTGACACCCAGGTTGCTATTTACATGCGTTTGCTTTTGCGTGTGCATATATGCTTTTGCACCCTTTAGAATGCTTGCTTAAGGTGCATCAACTTTCAGCCTATATTATGTTTTTATTGCTTCATTTTTTCAGATTTCTCAGAGCTAGAGAAAAATTTGGCCGTTATTATATGCTGGCGCCGTAGTGCTCCGTACATTGTGGTCCTGCGTACATTGTGTTTAAAAGGTGCATACATATGCGTCTCCTGTTTGTATTCATTTAAATGTAAAGAGCACATGTAATAAACTGAAATTACATCTCTATTGCGCTGCTATTCCCTGTTATATGGGCGGTATCGGTCGACTTTTTGAATTCATATTTCCTTTGTGTGTAAAATTCTAGCACATTTCATGTTCTTGTGGTGGGAGCAGCGCAGCACGAAACAAAGAATAGCGAGGTGGGAATCGACACTGACTAACAAATTTTTAATGCACGTTCGTCGAATATATACATCTCGCTCGTGCAAGAAGGAAAGGACAGAAGCATGACAAACGCATAAGATGTACACGTGGTAAAATATTAGGAAACGCACGCAGATAATCAATTTCGCCGTCACGAAACGCTATCGAAAGTATGCTGACGCACATGTCGCTCTTTTGTCGGATGTTGAAGGCTTCTTCAATCTCCCTGGTCCGTTGATCAAAATATGACGTGATGGCCATTGTGTTGCTAAGCTGCAGGTCATATTCATGCTCTCTGCAATGTTTTGCTAATTCAATGCTGATGGCGCCCTTTCGCGATCTTTTGTGCTCTCGAAGCCGTTTATTCAAACAGCGCCGTGTTTAACCAATGTAGGTGCGTCCGCATGACAGAGGTATTTCCTAAACCCCGCTTTTCACACATTTCACATGTTTTTTCCGGTACTTTTTCTTGTATTGATTTTTTCTTTGCTCGCTGTTGACTTTGGCGCACAGGCTTCTTAACTTGTTGGATGCTGACATCAGCACATTTACGCCAGCTCCTGCGCCTACCTTTTTGAGACTGTGGGAAATGCCATTAATGTAAGGAATGGGCGCGTACGGCTTCCTTTCTTCTGATGTGGTTGTGACATATTCTCTGCTTCTAAGTGCTTGCAAAATCCCTTCTGCGACACCATGGATAGCAGTCTCGTCGGGTAACCTGCTGCTTTCAGCCTACTGTTCTGGGCGTCAAAACTGCCTTGAACTTCATGATAACAGGATCTCGTCAATGCGGCTCTCATTGCTGCTTTTGCTAAGGACTAGAAGAACTAGGACTAGAAATAACGAGTGAACTCCCAGAAAACAACGTTATGCGATTTCTTGACTTGACGCTAACCTTTCTAGGCGCTCACATAGGCTGGCGGTACGGACCACGAAGCTAGAAGGAACTGCTCCCCTTCCAAGGTCATCAGGCGGGTGTAGAAAAAAACAGCAATGAGACCCGCATTGACGAGATCCTCTCATCACGAAGTTCAAGGCAGTTTTGACACCCAGAACCGTCGGCTGAAAGCAGCAGGTTGCCCGACGAGACTGCTATCCAGTGTCGCAGAACGGATTCTGCAAGCACTGAGAAGCAGAGAATAGGTCACAACCACATCAGAAGAAAGGAAGCCGTACGCGGTCATTCCTTACATTAATGGCATTTCCCACAGTCTCAAAAAGGTAAGCGCAAGAGCTGGTGTAAAAGTGCTCATGTCAGCACCCAACAAGTTAAGAAAGAAGCCTGTGTGCCAAAGTCAACAGCGAGCAAAGAAAAAATCAATACAAGAAAAAGTAGAAGAAAAAACATGTGAAATGTGTGAAAATCGCGGTGTATGAAATACCTCTGTCATGCGGACGCACCTACATTAGTCACAGGGCGCTGTTTGAATGAACGGCTTCGAGAGCACAAAAGATCCCTAAAGGGCGCCATCAGCAGTGAATTAGTAAAACATTGCAGAGAGCATGAATGTGACCTGCAGCTTAGCAACACAATGGCCATCACGTCATATTTTGATCAACGGACCAGGGAGATTGAAGAAGCCTTCAAGATCGGGCAAAAGAGCGAGGTATATGCATTAGCATACTTTCGATAGCGTTTCGTGACAGCGAAATTGATTATCTGCGTGCGTTGTCCTAATCTTTTACCATGTGTACATCTTATGCGTTTGTCATGCTTCTGCCCTTTCGTTATTGCACGAGCGAGATGTATATATTCGATCAAACGTGGATTAAAAATCTGGTTGTTAGTCAGCGTTGATTCCCGCCTCTCTCTTCTTTGTTTCGTGCTGCGCTGCTCCCGCCACAAGAACATGAAATGTGCTAGAATTTTACACACAAAGGAAATATTAATTCCAAAAGTCGCCCGATCGCGCCCATATAACAGGAAATAGCAGCGCAATACAGATGTAATTTCAGTTTATTAGATTGGCTCTTTGCATTTCAATGAATACAAACAGGAGACGCATATGTATGCACCATTTAACACGCAATGTACGGAGCACTACGGCACCAGCGTATAATAAGGGCCAAATTTTTCTCTAGCTCTGAGAAATCTGAAAAATAAAGCAATAAAAACATAATACAGACTCAAAGTTGATGCACCTCAAGCAAACATTCTAAAGGGTACAAAAGCATATATGCACACGCAAAAGAAAACGCATGTAAAGACCAACCTGGGTGCCAAAAAAAAAAGACGATATGGACGTACGATACAGATACGCGGTTTCAGGTCACGGATATTCTGCAGGGTGAAACCTCCCTCTGGCTTTGCCTCTCGCACGAGCCTCGGAGTAAGCTTGAGCGTGTTATCAAAACAGAAAAAAAAATTAATTCTTCGAGGCGAAAATAAATAACGAGCATACACCAACATACCTTGACGACGTTGCCAACGGAAACCCGGGGATGAAATAAAATGCTGCAACTATATACATGAATTCAACGCAGCCTTCTGTCCTGCGCCTTCTCACGGCACAGCGAACGCTCAAACATACGCCTTACATCCTCGTTACACCCCCGTTTTATTTTCTTGTGACTAAGTGTGGAGATAAGTCTGCTTGGAGCCGGATGGAAAGGGGGGACGTCTTGAGGTAGGAGCCCTGGCGCGCCGCACCCATGGTATAGCAGACCGCGCGTGCGGCACAATACGGCGTGGGAGGCGAGATCAAGGGGATCAAGGCACAAGTAATCCGGTGGGGGGTGGGTTGGGAGTCAGCGACGCGAACACAACACAAACTATACCGCTGCGACAGGACGGCAATGTAAGTAGAGCAGGTTAATACATGGGCACTCGCAGCAACAGTCTGGTGGGCTTCCGAAGATCTCTCCCGCCTATGACCGCAGTGGACGCCCAAGCTGCCACCAACAACACGCCACAGTCGTCGGAGGCGCTGAGGGATGCAGAGAGCGCGCTAGGAGTCGCCCATTGCCTTGAAATCCGCTGCCGCGAACGACGCCTGAAAGAGCGCCATTGTGGTGTAGGGCCGTGAAGCTGTGCAGAAGACGTGCGATGCGCCGCGCGCCGCTGCATCAGTTCCAAAAGGAATTATGTGGGCACGCCGAGGTGCGCGGGAAAGCTGCCATGAATCCGTAGCTACGAAGTTCACGACAGCCCAGTGATGAGAGCAAGAGCTGCCGCGCACTGGGGCTTGCGCGCGAGCGGCTAGGGGCTGCGCGAATACGTGTGCGCAAGATGGCTTCCGTCCAGCGAGGAAGCCGGGCGAGCGACGGGAGGCCCATTACTGCGCCTCTGTTAGATAGCGGCGCAACGAGGACTGCTGGTAGTTGGAGATGCCTGCAGGGACCGCCGCACCGTGCTGAAGTTGGAAACACTATAGAAGACTGGCACGTTGGTGACCGCCGCTCCCGGCGGTGCGATGAAAAGGCAGACTGCCGTCGCCTGCCTGCAGAATGGAGCCGACGGCCCACGAGAGAGATGCGGGGTGAAATGCGCTTCCTTCGGCTGTTCGAACAAAACTGCTTGATCACTCAAAACGGCGAGTGCAAGAGCAAAACCTTCTCTCCCCGTAGCTTTTGGCGCGAGGGAGAGAGAAAAGAGAGCGAGGACTCAATTTGTATTTTTGTTGAAAAGCATTGGTCCAAAAAACGTGCTCCCAGTTACCTTTCTGGGACCAAAATGCTATTTGTTTTTGTTTCTGCTTAACACCCTTGAAAAAACGTTTCTAGGACATTAGTGGTCGCACTTCCCTTTTGCTTGCGTTTCTCTGTCCTGCCTCTACGTCCTGGAAATGTTCGATAAATGTTTTACTGGGACATTCCATCCTTTCTGGGCGCACCTGGGGAGGTACGTTGTTTGCTGGGTTAAATATACCAACCCAACAAACACAAAACCTCCTAAATATCTCCCAGAAATATCCCATCAGGACATTTGAAATGTCCCCAGGAGGTCCTCATTTTCCCGAAGACGTCCAAAAAACGTCCCCACAACTAGCCGTGTCCAAAAGGTTGTGCGTCCCAGGGACAGCCCCAAAACGTTAATGCTAAATTTCTCGGCTCTGACTCAATAAAATTATTTCTTTTTCATGCAGGCGTCAGACATCTAAGCGCACATATGTGCCAAATTTCAGGCACATGCTTACGTTACAGGTGGTGTAATACATCTGTCAACTCGCGTGAATGCTTGCTGGCTAGGCCATTCAGACTTACCTGTTTACATGAAATGTGCTTTAACAAGGCGAAAATTAGGACTGGTTGGTGCATGATCTTGTGACGGGAGCAGCGCAGCACGAGACAAAGAGAGAGGCGGGGGACGACGCTGAATAACAACCAGATTTTTAATGCACGTTCGGCGATCTCGCTCGTATAAGAAGGAAAAGAAAGAAGCATGAAAAACGCATAAGATGTACACGTGGTGAAATATTAAGACAATGCACGCAGATAATCAATTTCTCTGTCACGAAGCGCTATTGAAGGCATGCAGACGTACACGTCCCTCTTTTGCCCGACGTTGAAGGCTTCTTCAGTCTCCCTGGTCCGTTGATTAAAATACGACGGGATGACCATTGTGTTGATAAGCTGCGGAACACATTCATGCTCTCTGCAATGTTTTGCTAATTCACTGCTGATGGCGCCCTATAGGAATATTTTGTGCTCTCGAAGCCGTTTATTCAAACAGCGCCCTTTTTGACCAATGCATGTGCGTCCGCATGACAGAGGTATTTTATAAACCCCGATTTCCACACATTTCACATGTTTTTTCAGGTGTTTTTTTCTTGCAGTGATTGTTTTCTTTGCTCTATGTTAACTTTGGCGCACAGGCTCCTTAACTTGTTGGGTGCTGACATGAGCACTTTTACACCAGCTCTTGCTCTTACCCTTTTGAGACTGTGGGAAATGTCATTAATGCAAGGAATGACTGCGTACGGCTTCCTTTATTCTGATGTGGTTGTGACATATTTTCTGCATCTAGTGCTTGCAGAATCCCTTCTGCGACACTGGATAGCAGTCTCGTAGGGCAACCTGCTGCTTTCAGCCGATGGTTCTGGGTGTCAAAACTGCCTTGAACCTCATGATGACAGGATCTCGTCAGTGCGGCTCTCATTGGTGTTTTTTTCTAGCCCCGCTTGATGATCTTGGAGTGCGCAGGTGTGTAGGAGAGCAGTCCCTTCTAGCTTCGTGGTCCGTACCGCCAGCATATGTGAGCGCCTAGAAAGGCTAGCGTCAAGCCAAGAAATCGCAAAACGTTGTTTTCTGGGAGTTCACTTGTTATTTCTAGTCCTTAGCAAAAGTCGTAATGAGAGCCGCATTGACGAGTTCCTCTCATCATTAAGTTCAAGGCAGTTTTGACGCCTAGAACAATCGGCTGAAAGAAGCAGGTTACCCGACGACACTGCTATCTAGTGTCGCAGAAGGGATTCTGCAAGCACTTAGAGGCAGAAAATATGTCACAACCACATCAGAAGAAAGGAAGAAAGGTTGGGAGTCAGCGACGCGAACACAACACAAAATATACCGCTGCGACAGGACGGCAATGTAGGTAGAGCAGGTTAATACATGGGCACTCGCAGCAACAGTCTGGTGGGCTTCCGAAGATCTCTCCCGCCTATGACCGCAGTGGACGCCCAAGCTGCCACTCACAACACGCCACAGTCGTCGGAGGCGCTGAGGGATGCAGAGTGCGCGCTAGGAGTCGCCCATTGCCTTGAAATCCGCTGCCGCGAACGACGCCTGTACGAGCGCCATTATGGTGTAGGGCCGTGAAGCTGTGCTAAAGACTTGCGATGCGCCGCGCGCCGCTGCACCAGTTCCAAAAGGAATTATGTGGGCACGCCGAGGTGCGCGGGAAAGCTGCCATGAATCCGCAGCTACGAAGTTCACGACAGCCCAGTGATGAGAGCAAGAGCTGCTGCGCGCTGGGGCTTGCGTGCGAACGGCTAGGGGCTGCGCGAATACGTGTGCGCAATATGGCTTCCGTCCAGCGAGCAAGCCGGGCGAGCGACGGGAGGCCCATTACTGCGCCTCTGTTAGATAGCGGCGCAACGAGGACTACTGGTAGTTGGAGATGCCTGCAGGGACCGCCGCACCGTGCTGAAGTTGGAAACACTATAGAAGACTGGCACGTTGGTGACCGCCGCTCCCGGCGATGCGATGAAAGGGCAGACCGCCGTCGCCTGCCTGCATGCCTGCAGCATCGAGCCGATGGCCCACGAGAGAGATGCGGGGTGAACTGCGCTTCCTTCGGCTGTTCAAACAAAACTGTCTGATATCTCAAAACGGCAAGTTCAAGCGCAAAACATTCTCTCCCCGTAGCTTTTGGCGCGAGGGAGAGAGAAAAGGGAGGGAGGAGTCAATTTGTATTATTTTAAAAGAATTGGTCCCAAAAATGGGCTCCCAGTTGCCTTTCTGGGACCAAAATGCTATGATTTGTTTTTGTTTCTGCTTAACACCCTCGAAAAAACTTTTCTAGGACATTAGTGGGCGCACTTCCCTTTTGCTTGTGTTTATATGTCCTGCCTCTACGGCCTGGAAATGTTCGATAAATGTTGTACTGGGACAGGGACATTCCATCCTTTCTGGGCGCTCCTGGGGAGGTGCGTTGTTTGCGGGGAACTTATCACACATGGACCGTTTTACCATGCGCTATAGCAAAGCGTATCAGCCAGATATGCAAGCCCCTTTGGCAACAGCGCAAGGAAAGGGCTGCTCACATGTATATCTTCCAACAGCGAAATCCATTCAACCAATGATTTCCCGTGTTAAGCTGTTTTTGTGCAGTTTTAAGACCAGTCACATTTTTTGAGGAGCGGTATGCAATGACAAGCATGGCAGTGAGCTGACAAATCTTTCCAACACATCTCCTTTACGTCGTGCCCATGCTCACGAAGCCTATCATTGAGGCATCTGTTTGTCCTAGATATTGCTTGCCACAGAAAAGAGGTATATGATACATTTTTAATGCAATTAACTAATTTATTTTTGCGCTTGGATACTGATCCGGAGTTCCCGGGTTCGAACCCGACCGCGACGGCTGCGTTTTTGTGGAGGCAAAACGCTAAGGCACCTGTGTGCTGTGCGATGTCAGTGCACCTTAAAGAACCCCAGGTGGTCGGATCGGATCGAAAAAACATTTATTGAGCTCTAGAAAAGAGATCTTCGCGGCTTCAGACGGCGTCTTCCGTCTTCCTTCACAGGGTTGGTGTGCTAGTCCAAGGCTCCAGTGAGTATGGCCACCTCGCGAGCTCGCCCTATAAGGCAACTTTGGCCTTTCAAGCTTACGCTGGAAAGCATACTGTCCCACTGTTCCGCACTCGGGTTTTTCATTCTATGTATAGTTGGAGGCTCAATCTTTTGACAGGCCCATATGATATGTGGTATAAATCTGGTTTCTCTCCGCACCATGGGCACCTAGCCTCATACTGTGTTAAAGATCCCAAGGTGGTCGAAATTATTCCAGAGCCCTCCACTACGTACGGCACCTCTTTCTTCCTTCACTCCCTCCTTTACCGCTTCCCTTAAGGCGCTGTTCAGGTGTCCGTCGATATATGAGACAGATACTGCACCATTTCCTTTCCCCAATTAAACACCAATTATAATTACAAATTTATTTTTACGTTTCTTTGTACAGCCAACTGCCTTTTAGGATTCTGTCAAATTTTTTCTGCACATATCACTTAGGGGCCGAAAAAAACCACTCTAGCTTCCGAACGCTGTGCTATTTTTTCTTTTAGATTATGGGACAGCCGATGAAGGTATGGAGTGGCGACAACTTTTTCTTTCTTTAGCATAACCTCGTGATTGTCCTGCGCTTTTTTCTGGCAGACTTTCTTTAGAATGCCTTCCTCGACAGAGACCAGGACATGGCAAGGGTATCCAGCGTTCTTCAGCCGCTTACACTGCTGAAAAAAAACTTTCATCCATGAGGTGCGGGTAGGATTTCTTGAGAGAATTAAGAAAGGCGAGTAATATGACTTTTTAAGAGTTTAGCGTGCGCTGAATGAAAAGGGAACGATATGAGTTCAGGCGAAAGCCTTTAATGGCTCATCGTTGTCCGTACCCGAAATTTGTCACACAAATGACGTCAACTCGATAAGAAATAAAATCCTTGTTCACAGCGGGATTTGAACCACCATCCTTCCATTCCGCAGTCAAGCGTGCTAACGACTACGCAACTTCCTGCCAACGCATATGTAGTTCTCCTTGTTTAGCCCGTTATACTTATAGTGGCACAGGCAGGGACACTTTTTTTCATTCTTTATGTAGTCCCACAATAATTTTGTACAGCGTAAGGACGCTGGAGAGTGTTTGCGGAAAGGCGTCCAATAAGACGGATCCCTCCCAAACACCCTCCAGTGTCTCCAGCATTTAAGATTCACAAACAATTGTGTACTTAATCAACATCTTAACCACACATCAGTGACACGAGCAGCAACACAGCGCTAAAGGCTTACGCCTCACTGCACTTTAGGTCAACAAAGTGCCCCCTGAATTTTTTTTTTCGCCACGAGGTTTGAACATACAGCATGTCCGATCACAATGCAGAATATGATGTTGATGTCAAGGAATTTGATTACCCCTGTATGGAATAAAAATGGAGGACGCTAAATGTAAGAGTGGAACACAACAGCGTGTTGCAGCGTTGCCAGGGAGTCCACGGAACACAATCGCCCGATCAGCGCGATGCCTTGCCCGTTGGAGAAATCGCATAGTCATACTCATGTACGCATCAGTACAGAAAGACACCTCATGCAGTCAAAGACCACAACGCATGCGCTAAGTCCACTTTTTATTCTGTTCGAACCGAGCCTGGCAGGGGTAAGGTGGCCTGCTGTTTTGTGTCGTAAGCGTGCTTACACTTTCCTTCTCGACACTATTTCCATGCAATAAACGAAAAAAAAAACAGCCTTTGTAGCGTGTTCTGCGCGCACTCGCCTCGCAATCTGAAAGACCTGGGTTCAATCTGCGAATCTTCAGAAATATTTTTATTTGGAGATCCTCATGTCACAACGCCAACACCGGCTATTCTGCGACACGAGCTCCTTAACGTTATCGCCTTAATACAGATCTTTTATGTCAACAGAAAGCACAGATCGGCCATGTTCCGCATGTGACTTGACAAAAGCGAAAACCTGCTCAGAATTACGGACAAGGAAGGAATCTTGAATGGAAAGCAGCTAGTTTTTCTTATAACCACAGGGCAACAGATTTTTACCATGTGCCCTTCTCAGATGCAATAACTCTGAAGGAACATCAGTTTTATGAATTCGTAATTCGTTTGAGAACAGATCCAAGGTTCAACCTATTGCACAATCTTTTATCTTTGATATTTTTACTTTTGGATGGCAGTAAAGCAGAGGACACAGCTTCACACACTTGTTTATGAAAGAGCTCCAGTTGGAAATACAGCAAACTTTTCTTCTTTTGTCTGCGGGAAGGAGGCAAAATAAATGCTCCTCAAGAGAAGGCTTAACTCGATTTACGGGAAGTCTAGAAGGCTGCAATTACTTACACTGCAGTCAGGTGCCGATGCCTGCAGATACACAACAGTCAGCCTCTTGCTCGGGGATGATTCAAGAAGTCTAGTGGACGACTGTTAGCCGCTCCGCTCAAGACTATTTTAGCCCCAGGGCAAACTTATGTACCAACGACAGAACAGATTTCACATGTTCAGGAAGATCCAGTCCTTGTGGTGCACACGACTTTGACAGGCTTGGGCAGGTGTTTGAGTTTTCCTCCGTTTTTCTGCATGCTATGCTGATCATTTGGAACCTTCTATTTTTTTTTAAATGCTTTCACATACAACTAATACCAAGTCGCAAGGGAATCCTGCGTCTTGCAGTCGCCTAAATTGCTCTTGAATGCTAGTGGCCATCTGAAGCGTGCATGATTTGGTTAGTGCTGCATGCAAACAGGTAGACACAATCCCTCACTTTATGTGCATGCTGTCATAGGGTAACAGACGCTCCTTGGTTCGAGGATGGTACATCTAGTATGTAGTTTGGTTGATGAATTCCAGTTTATTAATTTGTGACGCTAAATGTGCCGCACGGCATAAAACGTGATGTCATTCACAAACGTTATAATATGTTACAAAAAGGCATGAAGTCCGGTTATGTATAAAAAGTCACATAATCTTCGGGTGTAAATGTTTTTCGTTAGCCACAAGTGGAAATCGGAGTCACTGTTCGAGGACAAGCCCGCCTCTTGAAGAACGCGAGCGCGCCCCAGCGAAGTTCCTGGGCATGTCCACAATAGGTGGTGGACAGTGGTGTCAGAAGCGGGTGCTTCACAGTGAGGGCACTTTTCCGACGCAGGAATCTTCTCACTTTGATGAATTCCAGTTGGATGCCTAAAAACTGGACATAGCCGTCTGTAGGTAGTTCCCAAGTGAATTTTAACCTGGCACCTTGTTCTGAAAAAATGCCCAATACTTTCTTGTTGAAATATCAGTGGCTTGTGCATCACAGTTGTTGGCTGCCTTATACTATGTCCTAGCTTCCATTCCGTCCTTGGTCTGTTGCCTGCCTCATTTTTTGCACCCACTTTCATAGCCCGCATGGAAATGAGGGAAAACAAAAACAAAATAGAATAAAATTCTGATATTTACAGGCCTCTCCATGTTCAAAATTGCTGATTCATTCTTTATATATGTTTGTTCCTCACTTTCTCCCTGCTTTCTATGCTCTCCTCACAGTCTCTTCCTTCACTACTTAGATGCGGGTGGCCACATTGCACAATACTCCTTTGGTAACTGATATGTCATTGATGCCTATTTTATTCGAAAGACTGGGCAGGACTGCGTCAGCATCCGTTCTATTAATTTACATGACAGGGAGATTTCTGGAAGGTCATCTGTAGGGGTGTTTCATGCTACTGCACCTGTTAGTTTCCCTGCTTCACCAAAAATCAGTTCGTTTCCCAGTTTTTGGTTTAACATTTTGCACTATAACCTTCAGGGTACAGCCCTTGCCATGTTTTCATTGGCTTTTAGAACCCTTGTTATTCACATGCATCACGATTTAAAAATTCATTACTTCACTGTCTTAGTCTCTTAAACTACAAGCATTTTGGGAGCCTTCTACACTCCCATTTTTTTATATTGGTTTTAACTGTTGCTTTAGCTTTAGGGCTCCAGTTTTTGTAGCCATTTAAACCACTTGTTCATATGCATCACGAATTTAAATTTCATTTCTTCATTGCCACAGTCCTTATATACCACATATATTTTTTGAAGGAGCCTTCTGCACTCCTGTTTTTAACATGTTTTTTGTTGATTCTCTGTTACTTTCTAGCTTTTAGTTGGTTTCACTCTTTAATTAAATTTTAGCAGTGTTATTTGTTCATACGATCGATGTTTGTTGAACAGCTGCTCATGTCTGAAGTGTGCTCCCGAGCGCACTTATAATGCTATGTTAAAAATGCATAGACTGCTGATGCAAGAACTGTATGAAAGCATCTGACAGCGAGTTTATTCGCAACCTGCTTTATTTAACAAGACAAAGACTGTACTTTTTCAACCTAAAAACAAAAATGTCCACATTGACGGCCATTTGCAAATGGGTTCCTCGATTATCAACTTTGTGCCATCCATTAAATGCCCCGGGGTCGTACTTCAAGAAAACTTACTGTGGAATCTTTATACAGACTCAGTTGCTAACAAAATCGCTCGTGTTGTGGGAATACTAACGAAACTTTGATTTTTTCTTCCCTTGAGCGTCAAAAAACTGCTTTATAACTCTCTCTTAATGTCCTATCTGAATTACTGTTGTTTAGTCTTTGGAAACACCACGATGTCTAACATCACAAAACTTCTTCATTGCAGAAGAAAGCACTGCACGCTATACGCAGCCTCTTTTCAGCGCACTTAATTTACAACCGGTGACCTCCATATATCATAGTATTTTACTCAAGCATTTTACTACTGCGAAAAAACAGAACACGAAATTTTCGAGCATTTATCTCTATTGACAATGAATTCTAACATTTACAACACACGTCACAGAGAAACATGGCACGTTCCTAAAACGTGCACTAACTACGGTCAACAAATGTTACGCCACGCACTGCCATCTTTGTTAAACTCATTAGAAACTCAATAGACACATATCTCTCCTTTTAATGGGCCCATTGTGGATTCGTTTTTTTTTTTGTTTTGCTCTGATATACACTGACGCCATGAATGCTCAACCAATTTTCTCTGCTTGTAAATAACTTAGAGATGTGAATTTCAAGGCTGTATTATTTGTATCATTTTATACTGTTCGCTTTCTGTAATACAATTCCTTGCAGCATTCTATCGTTGATTTTTTTTACCCATATGTATTTCTGTTATACAATGTTCACTAATGCTTTTTTTTTCTCGTTTATCCATTATTGTATGTTTGTGTTCTCTTTATTGTGCACAGTGCCATTTCTGTAGGGGGTACAGACCCCATCAAGCCGAATTCATTTGGATTTTTGTCTGTACTCCTGTCATCTGTACATGTATAGATGCAAATAAACTTGAATTGAAAATTCATTTTCAATTTCCTGAACCCATAAATTAAGTACTGCTCTCATATGCTAGCTAGTAGTTTCAGTTCACAAAATGGCATGAAAGCACATCGCAAAGCGACTCCGAAAAGCGCCGTTCCTGCCACCTGTTACGGCTGTAAACACACTGAAACTTCAGACATCAGGAAGGTTCAGAAAACCAGTAATGGCTGTACATGGTGGAGACTCCAGGCCCACCAAATAAGGTTGTTGCAGCTTTACATCAGGACTCAAAATCGGACATCGCGTCCGTGGTTTCAGTACCCACACCCCTGAAACACGACAGTGCTTATTTCGAAATTGTCTCATATGACCCTTTATTTATGCTACAGTTAAGCAAAGGAGCAGCAACAAGCATGCCACATTGGTGATGCTATCAGGTCGGAATGACGTCATGCACACATTATTGTGCACATGCCACACTGCTGCCATCTACCATGTTCCAGTCGCACAAAAGCCCATGGCACTGACCATCAGATCACCTGAGGAATATTCCATTCTCCAAATGACTACGTCTCTCTCCACAGTGCAGGATTCTTTTTCGCATTGCTTACCACGTGGTTAGCATCCTCACATTACCAAATGGCAGAGAATAACACCAAATCCAAATCACTCAAAATTTCACAACACAAAAAAAAAGGTATGAGGTCTCCTCATGCTCCTTACAAATAAATGTAAATAAGTGATGAAAAAGTAGATTCCTTTTTCAGCCCTCGTATGCATCTCACACTGAACTCTGTTCAAAGTGACCATTCCCTGATGCCATGCAAATGCTCTTTCAACTCCTTCCTACCAAAAACTTGTGCAGCCTGCAACCCCCCCCCCCCCCCCCCTTCCACTCTTTCATTTGTGGATGCACCACCTTTCAAGTCAGCACTTGGACTACTTTTCGTAACAGAACCTTTGTTAGCAAATCTGCATTTTGTATTTCAACATGTTTTTCTTTTCGCATTGTACTCACCTTCTCTTTAATGCCCTACTGGGCTCCAAGGTTACTGAAATAAAAATAAATAGTGACAGCCAAGCTAACGTGTTTTGACATGTTTATCGATACCTGTTTGCTGCGTATGTATGCATGATATTTAACACTCCAGAGACATTTTGCAAGATAACATACTATTCTGCCTTAGCACACACATACAAACTCAAGTTCCTCGTCCAGTGAGAGAGTACACTTTACCAGCTACATCTTGTGTACTGATTTCTTTCGACATGAGAGGTGGGTCATTTTTATTTTGCTATCACATGACAGACACATCCGCGCACTTGTCCATGAATGTGCCCGGTCGCACTAAAAACATCAACAGAGATGGACATGGTTCTGAAACCACAAAATTAATAAAATCACACCACACGCCTTGAGTAGACACCATTTTCCACTTAAATAAAGTTAATTCGTTCAATTTAAGAAAAAAAAAGCATCTGGGCTGCATGCTCTCAAATATAGGGCAGGGCTCCGGCATAGTTCAACAACACTGTGAACATCTGGAAACTGAACACCACAGTGAAAGTGCTCAAAATGCCAACTGTAGAAAATAGACTAGTCTCAAGCAACAGTGGCTCCCTATCCATATTAAATTTCTTAATGGAGTACAAATACCTTCAGGCTAATAATCTGACTAATATTACTTAACAATAAACTCAAGCAAATTAATTATTACTGCATTTAATGTCCTCCGGACAAACTTTGTCAATCTGAAGCATGAACTCTGCACCCATCGCAGCTCTTACAACTCATGAAACATCATTGGAATAAATAGTATGCACAATTTGAACATGAACACAGATTAATAAATGCTGGGAACTTTGCTAGCATCCCCTGCACTTTTCACATCTACTTCGGCAACTGCTCAAGCTCATTTTTATTCACATAACAGCAGGCACAACAAACCATGTGCAATTAAGTTTACATCCACCGAGACAATCATTCTTATCGATGCCAATCCTTCAAGGAGAGTCTGTGACCGTAGTTTCAAAATCACTGTATGTGTAGAAACTTGAGCAACCAGATGTGTCACTGGATACACCAGATGTGTCACTGGATTCATCAGCTGCTCCACTGGATACACCAGATGTGTCACTGGATTCATCAGCTGCTCCATCCATTGCAGAAATGTATCCTTTTTTTTGCATAGTTTCAATAAACTGCAGCTCTCGCACCGATTTTTCAATATCTTTCAACAAACCTGAAACTCTAAAAAAAAATAGCAAATTTGTGTGACAGGATCAGATGTATGCAAGGAGCATAGGCACCAAATTTTTGGTTGCATGTTTTATTCCTTGTAATGATGCATAAGACCTTAGTGGGGGTTGACGTGCTTTTGGCACCTACCCGATTGTCCAGTCTGGTGAACAAAGTTAATTCGGCCAACAGTGAACCACGCGGCTGCTTGAAAAGGCATGCAAAACAATTTGTCCCCTGCCAGGAGCGAGTCATCTACCCTTTGCCGCTATCATGTGGGAAGCAATACATCGGCCATACTGGCCGATGTATCAACGAAAGATTAAACGATCATGATTATAATGTCACATGTGCCCCCATCATAGGCCACGTAGCGAAACACTGCAGAAACTGCAAAAGTGATGATGATGGTGACGAAGATGACATCGATGCCTGCAAGTCGTTGTAGAACAAGTGCGTTGTGATAGGTAGGAACGATGACTCGCTGACAAGGGAAATTATAGAAGCACAAGTGATAGCAAGGCTCCCGAAAGAATGTGTAAGCACAGCCTCTGTATTTGTTGACACGTGTGTGCTTAATTCAAGTTTTGATATTTGTGTTTCCGCTGCATGACTTGTGTGCACTACTTTCCATTTCTGGCCGCCAGTTGGGTACTTATTCCAGCTGAAAGCTGATAAAGATTTCAGCTGTGAGTCAACGCTGTGTTGCGTCCCTGCCTGTGTTGTGTCCCTCTTCTATGTCCCATTTGGTGCACTGTAGTCATGGGATATCGTGTTGTGTTGTGTGAGCGATGGCTATGAAGTGAAGGTCAGTACAGATCATGTAAGGCATGAAAAAAACGATGATATAATCATTGCTCTGCAGTGTTAGTTTACTAGAACTAAAGCCAGCCTGCTTCAAGAGCCGGAATTACAAGTGAAGGAGTAGAGATTACATCGCAGTTTTTCCCATGCCTCATGTTACCTATACTGCCCTTTGACATCACAGCCAGCACTCAGTCATTAAAGCTGAAACCAAAACAGGCGAGAGAATAAATTTATTTAGCGGTAGTAGATGAATACCAGGTGGTGAGCCATGTATAGTAATGTCTAACGCATCATTACAAAGAGGGATACATGCTACCAAAATATTAAAAAGTGTGCGAATATTTGAAACTTGGAATAATTTGCAAACAGTATTTATGGATTCGGTTCACACTGCACTTTCACTGTTCCAAATATTCGAACCTGCTAAACATTAAAAAATTATGAATTTACTGTTCATCTAATCTTGTGGCAAAATATCGTGATATTTCCAAGCAACAGTACCTGGCACTTGTCACATGAGTTAACTTGCTTTTATTTCACAAAATTTATTATCAGCATATGACATAAGCTCGTGCTAGTCCTCGCATAAAACCAATGCACTAACAACCATCGACAGTAGCCGCTGCACGCTCGTGGTTTGGAAAAAGAAATACAGCGCCATACCGCACGTCACTGCGCCGTACCACAACGAAAAAAATTGGCTGTGGTTTAGCTCTGGTTAAACCTGGAAGGTAGCGAGAGCTACAGGCCATGACTACGCTCAGGCTTAACTGCGATGTAATGCTACTGATGATTTACTAGGCTAATCTCTGTCTATGCTTGTTTCGTTCCAACGCTGAAGTCTGGCTTTCTTCAGGAACGCCAAACTCGGTACGTCGTCGTCTACCGTCGCGGATTCACTGTCGGAGGCTAAGCGAGCTCGTCTAGCCACGTCGTCATTACGACGCTTGTCAAGACGTTTGACACGTTCTTCTTCGGTCTCTTCAGCATGCTGTCTCCTCCTTGTTTCGTTCCGACGGTGAAGTCTGACTTCTTTCAGGCTAGCCAACTCATCGTTCCCCATAACAGCCGAAGCACAAGGCAGCGTTTCTTCGGCATCGCGTCAGCATGTCGGCTACTGGCATCGCTGGAGGTGAAAATTCGGCGCTTGGAGCGAGGCGACGCAAGGAGACGCAGATGTCTAGCGAGGTCAGATCTCAGCGTCGGCACTAGTACCTCGTAGGTGGGGATTGGTGGGGCCAAAAGCCACGGCCCGTTTCTGCGAAGGCAGCAGCACCCCTTCTGTACCCTTGCTATTGTCCCCCTTGCCCCTGCATAAGGTTCCCGTTGCCGCTGAATGGGACAATTAGCTACAGACAGGGGATAATTGAAAGGCTTTACCGACGATGTCTCCACACCCCCATCTGGAGACGCCAGTTCGTACGCGTGTTTGGTCGCCCTCTCCGGCGGGCTCCGAATGACGACGCCGGTAGACGAGACGCTGGCGCGATGCCGAACAAACGCTGCGGCTTGCCTCCCGCTATGCCGAACCGTATGTATATACACACTGCGAATGCCTCTCTTCCTCTACTACGCATGCGCACAACTGGCGAGGAGAGCGGCATCTGCTCCACGACGGGCGCAACGGCAGAGTGACATCATGCCAGATGGCGCACCGAGCGGTGCAACCACGGCCAAGGTGCAATCACGGCGAAAGTACGACCATGCTGAAGAGGCGAAGTGGCTGCAGTAATGTAGCTCTCGTTACAAAATTGGCGGTCATTTAGCTCTGGTTACACCTGGAGTGACGCGATAAGCTACAGCTGGCCGAGTGGAACTTGCTCTTGCTCAGTTGAATTGCAAAGTCAGTCTTTCGCCGCTCCGTTTCTCTGGGCGTTCCTTCTTCCTATTCGTCCTACTTGACAAGGCGCATGCACACAGCTGTTGCAGCTCGGTTTCGCCGGCGCACCGCGTCTACGGCAGCAGCAACTCCTCCGCATCACGTGACCAGCCACGGCGCCGTAGCTGCTCCGCACCACATGACCAACCACGAGACAGCGTGGTGGCACAGCAACCGCCTTGGCGCCACTACGCTGAAGGCTCGAAATGCTACCGTAATGTAGCTATCGCTACAAAAGCCACACCAGCTACTCATGAAAGGAATGTTGGTGTCATAATAAATGTGCAGATATTCATTGTCCAGAAATGAAATTCAAATTTATTTTCTACCTCAAAGACCCTGGGTTACCAAGCATGTTGAAAGGTAACCTTCTTTTTATCGCAGTTGAAAATGGCTTGCATAGCGCAGGCAAAGCTATTTTTTAATTCATGACCTACTTTTACGCAAGCTATCTTCCCTCCAATACTCTCAAATGCTGATGGTACCAGCAAAGCAACTTCATGCCACTTTATATAAGCAGCTCAAAGGACTGTATTCAAGCTTCACTAAGGGTTTCAATATTTTGTGCCCTTCTCATCGTAGTACATCCAAATTTTCAGGAAACATTTGAATACTCTCAGTTCCATTAAAACCAAAGGGCATTAAGGAGAAACTGAAGTTGGCCTAGGTCAATAACATCACTTTCATGTGACAGTGAGGGCTACTGCCCATGAAAATGGACACTCTTATAAGCTAGAAAAGACCAAACAATGAAATATTAGCATTGCCACCACCAGTCGTTTTCATGAGTACACTGCGCTGATCTCGTGAGAGATTCTTGTAGCAAAAAACAAAGGATCACAAGCCTGAAAATTGAGGTAACTTTTGAATCACGTCCACTATTGCACCTCTCTCGCGTAAGGAAGATGCAAGTAAGGACAAAATGCAGAAAATTAAACAAAGAAAACCGACATCCCTCGATGTCGCCCCCTATGTCGTGAATATGAATCACAGAGGCAGAAAAAAAAAATTATTTGAACTCCAAATTCTCCAGACTAGCAGGCATCCTTTGCTGCTGAACAAACTTCAAGGGAGTCGTGAAAAGCTCAGCTATTATATTTTTCTACGAACGAAAACATGGCAGAAGTGTCCCCGGCTTGGGTCAGATTGCTGCAAAAGCCAGCAATCCCTGATCAACCAAGCCCTTGACATCATTGCCGAAGGAATTTAGGCTGGCATAAGGTGACTTCCTCCTCCTAGTTTGTTGAGCAACACAAACGTCATGCATCTTGCGTGTACTGGCCCTCCCTATCACCCACAAAATAACTTATAGTACGTTCTAGATGAAGCGACAAAATGCACACCCACAAAATAACGTAGTACATTCTAGATGAAGTGACAAAATGCACCAACTATACCATTCTCAAAAATATACTCACATGACCAATCTATAGCCTCAGATAGCAAATCAAGACCACCCTCCAATCAGCCTAAATACCAAGGCAGCTGAACCAGATGTGTCAGCATTTCATGCCAAGCAAGTTTCCTCAGTATGAAAATTTTTGAGGACTGTCACACAGCTCTCTTTCAAAGCTGCCCATCTGCATTAAGGCACACACACACTAATAACAACCTTGCAAACAACACATTCCACAGTCTTGAGTGCATGCACTATGTGCAAAGGTAAGGTATCATCTACACCGACTTTCAATCAAACACATTCTTTGAGACTATTTATTTTCTATTGTCATTTTAACACTATTTATTGTCACTTTAACACACCGTCAATAATGACACATAACAGCAGCTGTGTCACCTGGGATAGATACACAGTTGTAAAGGTGTGTGTGAGCGCAGGGGGAGGAAGTTTTTTTTTTCGCTAGCACCGAGCATGTTGGATGTTTGATTATTGGTGCCCTTCCCTTCTGCTGGCCATAACTGCCAGTTCAAAGTGCAGACTGCAACAGTGAAAACTTAACGACTGTCAACCTACCCTTAAGGGCACAATGCGATACCATAAGAGATCCCTCCTGCGCAAGTACTCCTTCTCTTTCATAGATCACGAGGGGTCTTCATACCACTCGTGGCGCAGTGGTGCAGTGGTTTAGCAATGCGCCACTACCCTGGCAGGTGCCTGTTTCAAGCACAGCTATCGGTGGGGCTTGTGAGACTCACGTTTTTCTTCCGAAGCTCCCTAAGGCTCATTTTTGCTCAGATAGTTATTCGGAAGGCTGTCTATCTCTCGACCAATGAGCTCATTTGTAGTTCCATGGCGGGCAGGCAACAACTACATTGAATTTATTTGAATTAATTTCACTGGCACCTGCCATGGTGGGCAGGTTGCCCACAACCCGGCGGGCAGGTGGCCCGCGTGCTTTTTCGTGACATGGAAAGACAATAGTTTTCTCATGAATGGAGCCTCTAATGCTAACAAATTAAAATAGGGCACTTGGTTACCTGGACGCCTCCAGCTTGCATGCCATCTTCACAATCAGACCTTCTGTGTGCAGCCGGGCAACCTGAAAACTTGTTGAGTCCTCCAAAAGCTTTCCACTCTTTATCAACTCCTCAATAGATTTATGTACATCCTCTGGGAAGAAAAGAAAATAGATCTGTGTTAAACAAACACCAGGCACAAACAGGCTGGCCTCTTACTGAAAATCAACCTTTTATAAGCTAGAATAAGGGAGTAATTACTCATTGGCATCCACCCAAACGCAGCCATACGGCTACAAAGGAAAGCTATACAGCTGTCTCGGAAACTTTGCAGTTAAAGAAAAATTCGTCCTAGTCTGGGGCTTGAACCCGGGACCACCGCTTCACCGGAGCAGTCGCTCTACCAACTGAGCTAACCGGATGGTAAGCTTATGGTATGGAGAGAACGAATTGATCACTAACTCGAAGTGGGAAGCCCCCAAGGTGGAGTAAATTTGCAATAAAGGAGTAATTACTCATTGTCATCCACCCAAGCGCCGCCATACGGCTACAAAGGAAAGCTATAAAGGCAAAAAAATTTAATACAGGCATCACAGCCACAGTTAGCTTTCAAAAGCAAACTGCAATGACATAAACTGCTTTTTTGGTCGCCCATCTCTAAGGCCCAACTACAACTCTGATTCAGGCACATGGGTATGCCATTTCACATGCCTCTGCAAAAAAAAAAAAAAAAAATCTAAAACAATTCGAATTTGCTGTGCTGTCTATAACAAAAAAGCACAGGCAAGGTATGCTGTGAGCACGAGTCAATATTCATGCAGTCATTACAGCACCATGTCACTTGTAACAATAGAGTGGAACAGACAGAGGATGAAATGCATTTTACCTGCTTCAGCATGCTGGACATTTTTGATCAAAACACTGCCGTTATATTCATCAGCCTTCTTCTTGATCTCAGCGATGCAGTTTTTATCTAAGGAATCACAAGACAGCGTGCTTTCAGGTGCACCCTGTGAAGGCAACGAAACAAGCATGATGGCATCACTAATTTAAACAGTTGTTCACATTGCTAAGTCAGTAGCTGCTGCAATCAGAGAAATCTCACCTAAATGAGATTGATTAGATTGAAAAACTTAATATCTGTGCTTCCACTATAGAGGGAATTGGCTTACAACATTTCCATCCAGAATGAGCACTTAATTGCATGTGTAACAGGGAGACAGCCACAAAAATCCGAAGTTGGAATTTGTGATGCAGGTTTTCGAACAGTGAACGCTAACCAGGATCAGCCTTACGTACTAGGATGCCTAAACAACAATAGGTTTAAGGTTTATGGGGGTTTAACGTCCCAAAGTGACTCAGGCTATGAGGGACACCGTAGTGAAGGGCTCTGGAAATTTCACACCTGGGCTTCTCTAACGTGCCCTGACACCGCGCAGTACACGGGCCTCTAGAATCTGGCCTTCATCAAAATTTGACCACTGAGGCCGGGATCGAACCCGCACCTTTCGGGTCAGTAGCCGAGCGCCATAACCACTGAGCCACCGTGGCGGCTTACCTACAAAATATCCAGTTCACACCGCAAAATGTAGAAGTTATGCTGAGTCGCAAACAGTTATTTTGCAGTTACGTACTTTCCCCTTGCACCCGCTAAGTCGTACCTGCCAGCAGCCATAACAGGTGCATAGCAGTTGGCTGCGATGCACTGAGAACAAGTCAGCACCATTGGTTGGAAGGCCTCCTTTAAGGGCAATTGCCACTTTGTTCTTCAGTTGTATCCCACCACAGAAATTTATAAATATTGTAGTTATAGCGACCTACTATTCTACAACCTGCTTATATAACAGAGGCAAAGCCACTGTTTCTACAACTGCGCCACAGCTGCGATGCCAGCTGAGCACTGAGGCAAGTTCACAAAATACATGCTGTATACGGAGGATACTTCCAAGAACTACACGAAAAGAAAGTTTTTAGTTGTTAAAGGCAGGTTGCCTAAGCTACCACACAATTTGTGAGTGCTGAGGCAAATTTTTTTTTCTGTGTTGCCTTCAGGTTTCAATTCTTATCCAATAGGAGCAAAAGAAAGATTTTTGTGTGGAGCATGCCAACAATAGAAGAAATCCCACTTTCTCCAATAAATATTAATGCAATTTCTTTCTGGTGTTCATATAACCATATTGTGAATCAGAACTGCTTTCAGTATCAAATACTTCTTTTGACTGATTCATGCCATATGAATGCGTTATGTAGAAATATCAACATTTTAGGCACTTGAATGCACTCATGCCTGTAAATAAAAGCACTGACTGGAACTGTACCAGATCTATCGTAAACAAAAAAGTGTCCATTCTAAAAATTACTTTTTGTTCTCATTCGCATGCCTAGCTCTATGTGTTTCTACACATAGGTTCTTCATGCCTCAGCACATTTTAATGCATCAGAGGAGATTGCTCCTTGCATACAAAAATTTTTATGGTTAAAAGGAAACAGCACAAATGCAGGACGAAGAGAAGAACGTACAACACAGGCGCTGTTTACGCTGTTCCCTTTTAACTATGTCAAACCAACTAGCCAGCAACAACACCCTCGTAATCAAAAAATTTTATCATGCTCCGGACTCATCCACAAATGTTGATGCAGCACCTAGAGCAGATGTACTATCCACGACAGTGGTCTGCCTCACCATAGCCTCCTATACTTTCCATGCCTGGTGATCGCCGCCAAGATCAAAGGATGCCGACCATCGCACTTTTCATCAAAACTGCGAGCGCAGCTTCTCGGCAATCGGCAAAAGTATGCATGCAGCGATGAATGAGGCACTCGCCATGAAGAGGCGCTTGCATAGGAAAATACCTAAAACCTCGTTCATCGCCTGGTTCATTGCGGGGTGCCTAGTTTTGCCGCTGGCCGTGATGAGGCGCTCGCATCGCAGACAATCCGCACGTGACAGAGAAACTGAGGTGCGCGCGAAACAGCAGCACGTACCCGTTGGCTCGATGTAAAGCCCTCTCCCGACCTCCTCACACTTTGCCCACAAGGAGAACTGGTAGCCTTGATTTTGCTTGAACGGCCGCCTTTCAGCGATGCCCAGACGTGGAAAATATAGGAGGCTATGAGCGGATGTACTATCCACGACCGTTGTCTGCCTCACTCAGCCATGTTTGCACATGCTGTACAGCAACCAATGAGCAGGCTTGCCAGCATTCCTGTGCAAACGTTATCTACTACACACAACGTTTACACCTCTGTCCAAATTATCAAGTACAACACATTTCTATAGCATCCCTTTAACAAGATGAAGCAACTCAAGAAGATGAGACAGCAGGACACAAATGAACTGAATTGGACTCGATGCGACGGGGCACACTCAAGGCAGCACCTGCGGTTTGCTCGTTGACTCCACATACATGGCAGTCCACTTGAAACACCGAAGTAAATAACTGCGCTTGGTAAAGCCAGTTTTAGGTGAATGGAATTCATGCACGTGCCAGGAACCTTTCAAGGAAATGATTCTCTGCCTAATGTGAACTCTGACAAACTGGCACAGACCACTACTTTATGCAAAGCATTTCCTTTATTTTGTATACAGCTATCCATTCAACTCTCGGGCAGCGCATGCACTGCACCTTTGTATACATGTGATATGTTCTCTGCATTAAACCAAAGCTGCAAGTTTTTCCTCTATCTGTCGCATCCTTCATGACATTCCACTGCACACATGTGCCTGCTAGCCCAGGCCTTCCACCCTCTCGGATAAACCCAGTGCCAGAAAACAAGAAAGAGCAAAACTAGACGTGCAGAACAGTGGCATGAAACAAGGAACTGGCTAATATAACAGTCAACATACAGCCTATGTCAAAAGTGCTCAGCACAGAGAGTTCCCCGTTGAGCCATTTAGCACGACACTTTTAGCTTGAAGACTGCTGCAGGTGCCCACCCTGCTAGGAGGCTTAACAGCAAACATTCTTTTGTGTTGTGTTGAGTTAACAGCAAATAGGCAACTAAGGCCATCATGCGCCAAATGCAAGGTTTGTGTGTTTGCATTGTGGAAAGGAACTGAAATGATTTAACATCTCACAATTTCTTCAGAAGCTTTGCTTCCTTTAGAAAAGTAAAAACGCTAGAAATTTCAACAAGTGCTCTTTCTCCCAGGAGTAACCTAGGGTGCAATGGGATGTGTTCATCATAAATTCGTGGGAAATGCTTGTCTTAGTTGTTCAAACACATGAACATAAAGTGTGGTTTATGGTTACCACTTCTCTACAGAGTTCACATTAGGCAGAGAATCACTTCCTTGAAACGTTCCTGGTGCGTGCACGACTTCCATTCACCTAAAACTGGCTTTACCAAGCGCAGTTTGTTATTTACTTGGACGAAAAGAGAAAAGAAAGAAATGAAAAGAGTGGGTGAGTGTTAAATAAAGCAGGAAAAGTGTGCCGATCTAATGAAGGCGAGGAGGGAGCGGTGATGTGGCCCCTGCGTCCAATCAATATATGAGGACGGGTTGTCAGGGTGGAGACCCGCTACTGCCAGGTAGCGAATTCTAGTTGGCTTCAGTGCCGGGAAAACCCACAACAAGTGGTGAATGTCAGCCTCAGTGTCTTGTGAGTTGCAGACTGGACATCCTAGGCGGGGATATAAGTGGCGAAATTGAGGCCACGTCCGAGTTACGGCAGGAGTGAGGGCAACTCCGACCCGGATCCTCCGGAGCACAAACTCCTCTGCACGGGTAAGACCGCGGGGGAGGGTTATCGCTCACGGAGGGACGAGAGCATGTGTGTGGCGCTGGAGGTGTTCCTTTCTTGTGAGAAGGAGGGTAGCATCATCCATACTGAGGAATTGAGGCATTGACGTGGGTAGGGTTGGCAAGTGGGTTGCAGAATCTACAGATCTTTGTGAATTGAGTATGTCACGTGGGACCCACTCAATTCGAATGGCTTGCGGGATGCAAGCCACAAGGCGGTGTATATTCTGGCACATTTCTGGGCTGCAGCTGACGCGTCGGAGTAGACGAGTTGCTTGAAGGGCGTCAGTACGGATGATAACGTGGGCTGTAGGGAGCAAGGTAACCGCGACTACAGAGCGAAGCGCATCTTGTATAGCAAGCAGCTCAGCACAGAAGGAAGTAGGGGGTTCCGCGAATCGAAACCTGGCCATCTTGTTAAAGGGACTATGCAATAAATTAATTGAGATTACGTAAAGCAGACGAGAGATAGGCATTCGATCACTCGTCACCCCAGTGCAAGAATTTTTGAGCTAGCATCAATAACAGCGAAGATATAGACGATTAAAAATTAAGCTCCTCCTCTCCCCCTTCAACTCGTACACGAGGGGCACCAGAAAAAAATAAAGACAACAGCTCTGGGACTGGGCCCTGCCCATGAATACGTCATCCGCTGACGTTTATTTTGCAACTTCCGGTTGTCGCTCCTAGCCCCCCAGAAGCAGCGTCGGCGGCGTGGCGGCATCTCTCCGGTCTCTTCTCCTTCCTGGATTGCGGCGCGCGTCGGGTTTCTTTGCTTGTCATCTGTGGTAATTAGCAGTAATAAACCCGGACCTCAAGGTGCGACTGTTCGCTTTTACGGCCGTGATGGGCATCGAGCCCTATGCGTGCGCACAAAGAGCCGTGCGAGTGGCTCCGAAACTCCCGACAGAAGGAGGCGGCAGAGGAAAATTGAAACCATATGCGCGAAGGCAATGCCCTGGCTCGCGCTTGCCCAAGAGGGTCGCGCGGCGGCACGAGCAGACGATTTTCACGGCTACCGGAAGTGTGCCCGTGACGTCGTGGCTGCCGTGGCTCCAGCGAATGAGAGCGTGTGGTGGCCTGGCGACGTCATGGTACAGTGACGTCTTTGTTCCACGATTTTAGTTCCAAAATCGGTCACTACGAGTACACCAATCAGCCCGCGAATTTTGAAAAACACGGTTTTTAAAAGTTCATAATAAATTGCCAGCTCAGTTCTGAAGACTCATACTTGGTGTGAATGCTTCTTAGCATCATTTCTAAGCCCTGAAAACATTTACAAGTGACTTTTTATTCGTTGCATAGTCCCTTTAAGTGCAGGCTAGCAGGGACAGTAAAGTGCAGTCGTCGTTACACAGCCCTGGATACTGGCACCAACATATATAATAATTGAGCCTCGGGGTAGGTGACTACCTTGTTCCGCGATTCGCTAGCGAAGGGACAACGCCGCATAAGGTGAGGTTGGGCGACGTAGATCGGTAGGTTTATTGTCACTCAGCTGCACAAAGTCCCATGGAGAAAGAACTGACGGTGGCGGCGACAGTATGGTGTGTGATGAAGCAAAGGTCCGGAGTGCTCGCGATGAATGCAAAAGGGTAGCCTTAAGGCTACGAGCATCACGGCGCTGCTGCACAAGCTCGTCAAGGGTATTTAACTGAGCATTTTCTTGAACTGCCACGATCAGCGTGATGCGTGGAAGGCAAGCGATAGCTCTCATTGCCTCTTGATTGACGGCTTCCAGACGATCCCACTGAGCTCTGGTTAGGTGTTGGAACTGTGCTTGGTAAATGAGGCGCGGTTGCAAAACCGCTTTCACAAAATGTCGTGCGACATGGGTGCGAGCGCCGCCGGTTTTGGGAGCAATACGTCTGATTCGGCCCAAAGTCTGCAACGCCTGCTTTTTAGCCTGAGAAAGCCAGGCAGTACCCGTTCCGGACCGATGTATCGACAAACCCAGAATTTTCAATGTCGAAGATTCTTGAACTGGGGTTCCAGATAGTTGGAGACGGATTGGCGTGTCAGCGAGTTTACGACATCCTCAGCGGTTGGCCACTGATATGAACGTAGTTTTGCTCACTGAAAGCTGTAGGCCGACAGACATAGCGTAATCGGCGGTAATATCTAAGGCTGACTGTAGGGCAGCCTCTTGAGTTACCAGGTCATGGTGAGTGCTCCATACCGTGATATCATCGGCGTACTGTAAGAACTTAACGTCAGGGATATCATGTAAGCGCCATGCAAGAGGAATGAAGGCAATATTGAACAGTGTTGGTGACAGCACCGAGCCTTGTGGTACACCGCGAACAGATTCAAATGATCCTATGGAGTCATCACTGAGGCGTATGGCAAATCGTTTGCCTTCAAGGAAGGATTTTATAAAATTGCATACTCTAAGAAGGAAATACAGCATGTCAATAGAATGCAAAATGGCAGCATGACTTATATTATCGTAAGCCTTTTTGATACCATGGCGAGGACGGTACGTACACTGTGGTTGCGAGTTGATGACAGAACTTGCGACGCCAAGACAGCCAAACCATATTCAGTGCCGATGAACAGACGGAAGCCAATTTGGGCGGGGTGGTAGAAACCGTGGTGCTCCAGGCACCACGACAGTCATGTGGCTAACATTTTCTCTGTCAGCTTGCAGTGTTGATGTTTGAGAAATAGGCCTGAGGTTGCCAAGATCCGTCGGTGGCTTCCCTGCTTATGGAATTGGGATCGCAGTGGCCAATTTCCAGGTCTCAGGCACAGAGCCGCTTAGCCATACCGTGTTAATGGTGTCGAGAAGTTGAGGGAGGTCAGCACAACTCATATTCTTGTACGCCTCATATGGAATGGCATGCGGACCGGGCGATGTCTTTCGTTTAGCCTCATCTATTGTTGCAAGCAACTCAGGCATGGCAAAAGGAGACGCAATACCCTCGGCATCTGGTGCTGATGGCAGTTTATCTACGTGCGCTGGAATCCCTGCCAAGTTAGACTGGGTAGCTGAGGGTGGCAACACATCATATTTTGGAAAGAATTTCCGTGCCGCATTTCTGGCGAAATCATCCGGAGACAAGTTAGCTGCGAAGCATGCGGTGCTAGCTGCGTCGGGGCGACGGTGACCGTGTTCAATTGCACGGAAAGTTCGCCAGAGAGATGGATTCGACAACTTCGCAGAAAATTGCTACCCTGCTGGTACGCCCAGTCTGGGTGTGGGGCATTGAAGTCACCTCCGACTGAAATCGGACACCCGGGGTATTTCCTACACACGGTCAATAACCAGCCCAGATTAATACGGAAGGGAGCGCCACCCGCTGATCTTACGTAGTAGGATACCACCACAACAGTTGCCTTCGGTAATTTTACAGCAATTGCAACTACCTCCTGATACGAGGTGCACCAAGTTTCCAGAGAGAGGCATACATGAGGGAAACGCGTGTCAACGTACACCGCCGCCTTTTCAGGAGGGGAAGCAGTGTGCACACGATGGTCGTTCATCGAAGGCGACACGTAACCACTGAAGCCGGGAATTTCTGGCAAGGCATTGGTCTCCTGCAGTAACATGGCCCACACCTGGAGCAATTTCTCCGAAAGACACAATGTTTGGCAGTTTTTCATGTTGCGTGCTATCTCTGATTTTGACCAGTAGGTCACCACTTGCTAGTTTTGTTACCCTGTAGCCGGGGCCCAAGGCATCTGTCAGACTCTTAACAACTATGAACGGGGATATCTTTCTGGCTGGTTGCTCTGTTACTTCACTGTGAATCACATGGTATTTTGGGGGAGTTTCTTCTCTTGTGAGGAACTGAGCTGTTACATCGGTATGCACTCTTTTGTGAGGGCAATCGTTTGGTGGCAAAGGGGGAGCCATAAAAAATGTGTATTATTCAGCTGCGGTGCCAACCACCCACCATGGAGCCCAACGAGGGGACGGGACAAGAATTTGCAAGTCCTGCCCACGCCAGCTGAACACCACGACTATAGCCAAATATGACGCTGCTCAGCGTAGTTGGTCACACAGGGTTAACCCTCGCCGCCAGGAAGAAAGGAAAATCCAAGAAGTGAATAGGAGAAAGTAGAGTTGTGGGAAACAAGATCGGAAAGATAGATGGGAGTATAGGAAAAGGCGACTGCCGATTTCTCCCAGTCGGGTCAGGTCGGAGGTGCTGTCTACAGGAAGCTGGGGCCAAAGTGGTGTGTTGCCGCCACCGAGGGGCCTTAAAGGTCCAAACACTAGGCATCAGCTCAACCACCAGGATCCCCTTTGCCTCGGACACAGCTGAGCCAAGCATAGATAAGTGCAGGTGCTCGGGTCCGTGGTGACGAACTGCTCATCATCATACCCCTGCGGGGATGTCCCTGCGGATGCTCGGGAGCCCGTGGTGTCGCAACACTCCAACATCTGCATGTAGCAGATGCCCCTGTGGGGAGCAAACCTTTGGTGCCGGACACTTTCGAAAAAAGCTGTGCCTTAAGTGCACATGCTGTCTCACAGCCTACAAACACAGTGCAGTGTGCTAATGTGATGATGAATTGTTTTTCAAATTTTTTTTCTCATCCTCACATCATCATCAGCAGCAGCAGCAGCAGCGGTAGTGATGCCTGTAGTATTTTTTTATTTTCTTATTTTGTAATGCCTGTTATCTTCACTTTCTACCCCTGCAAGGTACAGCTTTGAAAGACTATTTCCTTTTGACAAAGCACAACAAGTACATGGACGGAAAGGTGTGAATGAAGGGTGCCCCCAGTCACTGCAGGAGCTAGCTACTATATATTTCAACTCTTGACACCTGCTATTTACAGAAATCACTGTGGAGATTTGTCACTGGTGCTGCTGCATTGCACATAATTAAAATACCAAATTAAATTAAGAGATTAAACACCGATTGTGAGCAATACTTAAAAGTTACCTACCTCTAGTTTCATTCCTTCTTTAAACCTCTCCAGTTGTTGATAGAAGGCAACTTTCTCGCGCAATTCATGTTCTTTTTCGATTAATTCCATGGTAGTCCTGAGGCTTTCTGAGAAAGACGACTGCAATGCACCAAACACATTCATTAGGCATATGAGGTTCAACATACACTCACATTGCAAAGTAGAATCAAGGTTTTTGGATTTCACTTGCATCCAAATATTGCCACCGCAGCTGGCATCCCATAACCTTGGGCTCCGCAGCCAAGTGCCAAAGTCACTGAGCCCAATGGTGGGTAAAATACAATCGTAGCACAGTGTGCTTGCACCAATGTCAGCACTGAAGATCAGAGGAGAACACAGTAATGCTCAAAAGTAGCAGAGCATCCATTATCTACCTCCATAACCGTACAGAACCAGCAGGCTATTTGGTCACAGTGCCTTCACTGCTACCTCAACCTACAAAAGATTTCAGCAGCCATGTCCTGCTGATTTGCAAATAGAAAGCTAAGCAATACATAATCAAGGCAATGCTGAAGACCTTGTCCCTCCTCAACGCTTCTATACAGCTGAACTCCATGTGAAATTGCACCCGCTGGTACGCATCACAGAAACACACCAGGTACTTTTTCTTTACTGCTTTGATCACCACTGAGGCACATGAGAAGGCGCAACATATTGAAATATTGAAGCAACTGTATGTGCTGCACATAAAGCAAGTGCCTCCATTAATCCCCGATATCCCTATGCATACAGCTGACACGGACTCTTTTCCCACATTATGCAAATGTCCCTTTAAGCATTTTTTGGTCTCTGCTGCTAAAACAGCTCATACTGTACACAAGGCACTTGCAGTCATCAGTTATTACCACTCTAAACCATGTGCGGGTACACTAATATTAACTGGTCGAGATCTCACCATTAGAGTCATTTGATCATACGAGCTGTGAAATGGATTTAAAAACTAGCCATATTCTGCTACATTTTTGGAAGTTGGCAAATGTCTATGTGTTTGTTGCAACAGTGAAGCATTTGTCGTCGTAATAAGCAATTCTTATTCATTCATTTGCCTAACAAGCGATAGCCGACAATTTGTGGACCAGTAACTTTTGAACCCTTATGAATGGCACATTTCGAAACACTGTGGCCATGAGAAAGAATTGCAATTTCATGAGAGGTCAACTTTAAGACACACCTCAGCCTTTCTTTCAGCACTATGCAATGTGCTGACACATCTCAGATTAACTTTAATGGACTATAGACACCTAATTTCAGTTGCATGTTTTCTTCTTTCAAATGACAAGTTAGAACACATGGATCACTGCATAGTATTTGCCTACAACCCCTAAATAATCCATAATTTTTCGGTTTCATCAAGCGAAGGATGGCTGTGACATGTAGTTTACGCTTATCCTCCGTTTCATATCAGGTGCAATGCTGTTAAGGCTAACACTCTTGTTTGCGTTGCAAACATAAGCAACTAAAAAGCAGCGAGTTCCTTGTGATGAGCAAGAAACAGTAAATACTTGGCCTGCAGGCCTTTTACGCGGTGCATTTGTCACGAGCTGGGATAAATCCGCCCTTATTACTGACAGCATGCTAACCCTTTCTCGCGCCTTAGACCACTCGGCCAAAAAACAAGCGCGGAGTAACACAGCTCCCTTTATTTTTCATACAGACTACTTCCATACCTTTCACAGCATTGCACCTGATATATGAAAAGGAGTACAAGTCATGAGAAGCACAAAAAAACCTCCAATACAAATGCTGATGTGTAGTTTTAATTCACTACAACACTTCAACCAGCCAGCTTCAGGAGCCAGAATCACAACAAATAATGTATCAGCAGCAGGGACTCTGGAACACGGGGGGGGGGCCAGGGGGGCAGTTGCCGCCCCAACATATCTTCTGCAGACGGCCCCGCACCAGGGGCAGGTATCTCTGTACTGCGTCGGGGGGCCACACCCACACTCTACCACATCACATGGGAATGTAAATGCAACCAAACATTCCACCAACACAATAACCCGAGTGCGGAGCAATGGGAGAGTCTGCTCACTAGCTGCGAGCTCACGGCCCAAAGGGCTTTAGTGCAGCACGCAAGTGAGGTAGCTAGGCTCAGTGGAGCCCTGGAATAGGGGCCCAACCTTGTTTAAGAAGAGGCCTCAAGTCGCCAGTGCAGTGAAGACGACGGAGGCCTCGAGACGCCAAGCCCTTGAAAGCACCCAAATAAAGTTTCTCTCTCTCTCCCTCTCTGCAGACGGGGCAGCGCCCCCCCCCCCCCCCCCCCAACTTCTTGCACTCGGATCAGATTCCTGACAAGCGCTTTAATTTTTAAAGCACAGTGCAGCTGAGCTCATTGGCTTCATAGCCAGCCTTAAAACGCTTAATTTCAGTAGCCTAAACCAATCATATCCCAACAGAAATTGTTAATTGACTGAGCACTATTCATGATTATGGTTACTGGCATTGAAACAGTATGAACAAACTTTTTTTTACTGCAGTCTATCACTCCTCATGTGTACATCTTTATATATATATACATATATATATATAATGTTGCCCACTTCAATTCAAGTATTTGTATGCATTAGAAGTACACTTTTCAACAGCGAAACATGAAAATATAAACAAAAAGTAAATAAAATTGAATAAACATTTAAATAAAACATGGAATAAATAAACAAATTAAAAAACTCTAAGACCTGCCCTCCCCCACTCGAAAAAAATTTCCAGAGTCCCTGATCAGCAGTTACATTGCCGTTGTTTTTTTCGTGCCTCACCTGACCTAAGGGTAGACTAAATATCACGTTAATGAAACCTTATACAGTGTGACAAGAAAATTCAATTATAAATTATTTAGTGGTCATAGGTAAGTACCGCGCAGTGATCCATGTACCCTAATGTCTAATGCAGCATTTGAAAGAAGAAAACACCCAATCAAAATTAAATGAATCGTATCCAAGCATATTCTGACCCCCTTGGTCTCTTGAAAGCCATATTAATCTACAATGCGACCAACAGATACACCTCATGCTTTGTACTTTAAATGCCAATGTTCACAATGGCAAATACATTCAGAAAATGGCTGCAATTATGCTGCAAGTTGAAGTTCGGTCACTACTTATCACAATGGGCTACTATACATTAGCACTCAGCCACAGAGGGACCCAACACTGAGTGTCAGCTCTGCAGTGTTAGCTAGTTTAGTAAATACTTGCAGTATTTTGAAACATTAAAGGGACACTGACAATAACCTAGCTGAAGATGACGTGTATGAAAAAATTAACAATACCCTAGCGACAAAGAGACTCCTTTCACTGAAAATGAAGCTTTTATAAGCTAGAAAAAAAGTCAAAAAATGAAATGCAGGTATCGTCGTCACCATGGGCCGTTCTCTGCAGAGCTACTCTGAAACTAACGGTAAGCTTGACCTCTTCTGGCACCTTGCCTTCGGGTGGGGCTGAAGACAAGGTGCCATCCCACATCCCGGTGCATAACTCAACCTAAAACTGGGTCACTGCAAGTACAACAAGCAATCTTCTGAGCATCCCAAGATATTTCTGGTGCTGCTCCTAGCACTGCAATTTCAATGAGCTGTTTTCAAATCAAATCAAATTTATTTTCCAGCGAATCTTCTGGAAAAATGGATGATCGCCTGGGCTAAAAGCTGCACAAACAGCTTGACAAATGCCCAGGAAACCAAAACGTGGTATGGCCTCTTCTCAGCCAAAGCCTCCTGAAGAACATGCCTGAAGCGTCTCCTCGATTTCGATGGGCCCCGAGATCGCCTCGACATTGCGCAAACTGGCCGCTAGGCATCCTACGAACGGCCGATGATGGCGGCGATACCTGCATTTTCTTTTTTTGACAATCAGCCGAGAGCATCAGAACTCTGAAGCTGGCATGATGGCCTCATATCCCAACATCAGCGACCATCAAGGCATCCTACGACATGACTTAGGCATTGGCTTAGAGTGGTGCGAAAGTTCCAACAAAGGCTTGATATCAGTCACAATCCTAAATTGTCGCTTCATAGTTATGAATTAACTTGAAGTTCTTGCTTTCAAAACCTATGGCCAAAGCCTAACAGTCAGTGTGCGCATAATTCTGTTCAGCTAGTGCACCTCAGCCTTTCAAAGCCGGAATAAATATGATCACTGTCACCTCAAATTCCAAGTGGGCATCATGTGCCCGCTGTTTGAGTTCTTCTTCGAGGGCCACCGCCACCAGGTACTCGCTCCAAACCTGCAGATTGTCCTCGGTCGAGCCGCTTGCTTCGCTTGCACCGCTTTCATTGTCCATACCGCAAAGAAGCTGTAATGAGAGACCAAAAGAACAGTAGTTACGATTTGGCAGTGAAGTAGACGAAGCTCTTGGTCAATCGTTTGCTTTCTCCATACCAAAAAGCAGCTGTAATGAGAGATCAAAGAACAGCAGCTACGATTAGGCAGCCAAATCGAATAGAACCGAAGGGAGAGGCGCGTGCGAGGCAGCACGTGACATACGGGCACGCGGGACGCGTACGAACGCCAGTCAGAGCGTGGCGGCGCCTTTGAAGCCTCTGGTAGCAGCAGAAAACAAAGAAAACTGTTAAGGTTTATTACCGTCTTTAAAGGGGCCGCTTTCACCATGTGACGAGCCTGACGGAAGTACAGAAGGAAGTCAGTGAGCAAGTGCGGATGCAAATGAGGACGATGGAAGGTTGCCGGGCCAATTGGTAAATGATATCAATGCTTTTGTAGGCGACGACCAACGTTTTTAGACAGGCCGGCGATAACCAACAGCAGCTTACTTGGTAAAATGACTGAAATAAGAAGGTTTGGTTAGGTAAATTGCTTACAAAAGCCTTTTAGAAGTATGCCACGGCAACAACGAAACCGAAACTAATCACTGAAAAAATTGGTTTTTGGGGAAAGGAAATGGTGCACTATCTCACTCGCATCTCGGCGGACACCTGAACCGCGCCGTAAAGGGAGGGATAAAGGAGGGGTTGACAGAAGAAAGGAAAAAAGAGGTAGCGTAGTGGAGGGCTCCGGAATAATTTCGACCATCTAGGGATCTTTAACGTGCACTGACAACGCACAGCACACGGGCGCCTTTGCATGCATGCGTTTCGCCTCCATCGAAACGCTGGCGTCGCGGTCGGGTTCGTACCCGGGTAAACTGATCACTGTATTGTGCATTTTTTTTTATGACGTAACTTTCTGAGTCTGTCCGAGCCGGTAACCACGGTAACCACCCATGAAGCAGATCTTGGAGGGCCCAGCCTGCGCTGTTTCTGGTCATTTTTCCGACGAGCTTTCGCCGAACGGTACCTCCTTGAATAACGTTGACATTTTCAAATAAACCCATGCCCCTCTTCTCTATTCTTTCCGCAAGAAACACAGCTCACTATAGGTTCCTGTGTGATGCACACGCGCACAGTGACTTAATTTGGGAGTAACACATGCAGGCCTGACTGACCGCGGATTTCTCCAAATGACAAGCACGTGCGTTGATGAAATGACAGCTGGAACAATTAAGGGGAGTATCAGACATATGCATGGCAAGTGACTTGTAAATATTAAAAAAAAACTGCGCTTGAATGCACAGACAAGCGCGCACTTACAAGGAAAAATGGCATGCGTCGGTGCGATGAAAGCGCGGAAATCGTTTATACTGCAGCAGTTTGAAGAATTTTCGGGAAAGAGGTTACTTAATTGTTGTACACCTTCGGAACTGTGTTCTTGTCTGTTATGTCGAGTGCGTGGCTTGTTAGCAACGGTTTGATGAACAATTCTTGCATATAATATGCAGTAGTGCTTCCCTGTGGCCGCTATCCTTGTTCTCACTGGTCAGGACAGGAAACCCGCGATTTTATTCACACTAGTTGTAGAGCAAGCATGCGCGTGTCCAGTTGCCTTTGAAGATGCGTTCGCTTTTTTAACATGATATCGACGAACTTCTTGAGGCCATGTAACTCTCTTCGGAGCGCTGACGTCGGGTAAAAGAGTCCACCCCTGTCTTAGTAGTCAGACTAGCATTTCCTTGGCTGGAAATGCAAGACAAACTGCAGAATAATTTGATGCTGTGCTTGGCTGCCAGTTTTTTCTTCGAATTACCTTGAGCCGTCTTTCCCGGAGTTCTAAGTCGGCAGGAATTTCATGGAACGAAACGCCGGGCTTCTTTGTTTCGCTGACTGGACATCCAAAACGGAATTAACGCAACATCAATGCATTTTCGCTCGCTACTCCCTCCAGCAGCTGCAGTCGTCGACGCGTCACTTGAAAAACGGCAACACTAAACGCACCACACAAATAATATAAGCAACAGCGCACCAGAAGGCATACTTTTTGCTCCAACGGCAGACACAAGAAAATTCTGTGCTGCCTGCGGGTCGTCTGCTAGAGGGTCATCTGACAGCGCCGCCCTAAAGCGGACGCGCGCTGTACGGCGGGCAGAAAAACCCCTGACGCTTCAGGCATGTTCTTCACGCTAAGGCGCCCGTGTGCTGTGCGATGTCAGTGCACGTTAAAGATCCCCAGGTGGTCGAAATTATTCCGGAGCCCTCTTCTTCTTCTTCTTCTTCTTCTTCTTCTCCTCAAGTAATATGGCACATACCCACGTGGGGGGGATTGGCCAAGGTATAGGGTAGAATGCCAAGGAAGCATTTGCGCAGGGAAGGAAACGTCAGAAGACTGAATCAAGATAAAAAAAAATTGGGAAAAATAAAATGAATTCAAGAGGTATGAGTCATCCGGAATAGAATCAATCTAGCCTTTTTTGGACGTGCGAAAGAATTTTGTGTATAGCTAACAAGATAATCGATTAGTTGCACTTATGTAATCGTGAAGGTAGCCGCATACACTGCTTAACGGGAATCCCTTGGCACTCGCACCGAACGATAGAAGAACTGTAAGAGACAGAGGCAGTCCTAGTCTCGAAAGAGGAACCTCCAGATATAGCCCTCCACTACGGCACCTCTTCTTCCTTTCTTCTTTCACTCCCTCCTTTATCCCTTCCCTTATGGCGCGGTTCAGGTGTCCAACGATATATGAGACAGATACTGCGCCATTTCCTTTCCCCCCAAAAAAAACCAATTATTATTATTATGTTCTTCAGGAGGCATTGTCTCAGCCCGCGTTAGACGCCTTACCCGCGTATCAATCTACAATAATTATAGACACGCAACTAGCTTAATGGCCAAATCAAGCCAAGCCGGTTCCAGTGACGTAACTTCATGGACGTGCGGTCGAGTCACATGGCGCTTGTTTACATATCACAGTAGCCCGCGACGGCGGTAATCATGTCGGTAATCGGATGTGACTCGCCTGTGTTTTAACTACACTAGTGAGAGCCCATCGGATAGGGCAGTGCGGCTTATATTTCCTGCAGTAAGTCGTCTTTCATAGAAGCGTCCTGTGCTAGGACCGCCTATTGCGACATTTTTAGGTACGCCACGTTGCGCTAGTTTTCCTTGAAGTGGCTCATTTTCTCGCGCTGCGTCATAATGCTTCTGTCGATGTGGCGAGCGTTTATTTCAGTTTACCTTGTTTCTTTTTCAGCGGAAGTGGACCTCGGCCTCGCTGTCTGGAATCATCGCACTCCTCGAATCATCTGCTCTTGCTGGCACAATAATTGCCGGAATGCCTGTCAGAAGGGACGAAATGTTGGATGTCCTTTGCATGATCTCTAACGAAGAAAAGTTGAGGGTGACGCTGAAGCACTCGGCTAGAGGAGGTCTCATCACTGGCGCAAGCGCAATGGCAGCTGCTGTCATTATGGGACCGGTTGGTTTAGCTGTTGGTGAGTTTTCCAGCAAATTCTGTCAGCATTGCAGTGAAATCGAGAACTGGGCGAGTTGATAGGACCACAAGCATCCCATCATGCTTCTTCACGAAGTTAATTAGTGACGCTTCAACTCTGCGTACTCTTTCATGAACGCGCACCTTTTGTTCTGTTTTTAATTCAAAGACGCTCCCGCTAACGGTATGTGCGTTACTTTTCCGTGCGTGAAAGCAGCCATTGTGTCCGGCACAAAATACTGACGATCCGCGTGGGCGCTGAGTCTCCAGGTTTCATTTATGTGCATTAATGGGTATTCCAGTGTCAGCATCTGTTTTTGCGTCTTTGCATCGTCGCAGCAGGTTCAAGCAGCTAGGCTGTGTATCTAAAGCCTTCTAGCTGCAATTGACGTCATGAGCTGCATGCCTGCCGATATTTTCTCTGTGTTTGCTGAAGAAAAAATATTTTTGAGCTTGTTTTTAGTCATTTCGGACAAATAATGACCTAAGCTATAGTGCAACTCAGCACGCGCATGGCAGATTTTGCGACAGTATATGCAACATCATTTATTGGCCTATCGTAACATCGTACTTTGGCCTGAACCGAGTTTCGGTTCCTCGGTGTTTGCAGATTTGCAATTGTTTTCGTTATTATTAATGCGAAAGCATTATTTAGCTCATGAGGCAGAAAATCCGGCATTGACCATGCCAGACGGTCCGAAAACCCACATGACCTCATGACGTCATCGGCAGGAGTTACATCAAGGGGATAGAAAGAAAAATAAATTTTCGTCCAAAATGGGTTTCGAGCCCAGGCCGGCACAAACGGGTTAGCTTCGCTGGCCACTGCATTAGAGTAGCACGCCATCACTGCAGCACAACACCCCACATGCTAAACTGCAAGTCTATCATGCTGGGGCTGGGTATCTTAACCAACGTCCATTTGGGCGGTGCGAACAGGTCAGCTTTGCTGACCACTGCATTAGAGCAGTGCATCATCCCTACAGCTGGACACCCCGCGTGCATGCTTTCACATTCACTGCACGCAAGCAGTCTTAAGTGCCCTCCATAATTTTTTGCAAAACTATTCGTCGCATCTAAGACAAGGAGGTCCAAGAAATAGTCAACTCAAAATGGTCAAAAATCCTTTAACATGACTGCATTTGGTGGAACACATCTCAAAACTGCATGCAGGGATATGGTATGCTTGGGGCACTCTCTTGGTTACCGTTCTCCAAGCTTTACCATCAGCATTTTTTTAATGGCGTCACCGTCATGCTCTTACATGCACTGTTCCCTGCCTTTTCCAGCTTTCTTTCACTTGAGGAGCTGTGGTAAATGTAGGAGCAAAAAATTTTTATGCTGTGTGTCCAGAATTAGGTCTAAGCATGAAATGCTTTATGAAGTTTATTATGAGGTTTCCTGCAACAGACTGTCGGCTTGTACATTGTTTCATGCCCTCCCATGCTATCTTCTCATTCATGTTTGTTGCTGTGAGAGACTGTCAGCTATGTTTATGCCTCTGCTGCCATCTACTCTTGCCATACACCACCCTCTGTCACACCTCGGTGGCCAAACAAGTGTTTTCATGGTTTGTCTTTTTCTGAACGTTTCACGTATTGCAACATTGTTTCTTGCACCTTTCCTTCCACTGATTTTCAAGTAAGGTTGAGGTATTCAACAGGTTGGTCTGGCTGGAATTCTTGGATATTAGACTATAAGGCTGAAGTGTAATGGTTGCCTGTTTCCCATACATAACACTGAGGCATAAGGGTTTGTGACACCTTCTACACTTTGCCAAGTTGATGTGCCTTTAGATGTAAGGGAATGCGCAGTTCCAGAATACAACTTGTTCATTACCAGAACGTACAACCAAAGGGCAGATGTGGCATCTGGTTAGTTGTACCTTTTCAATTTGCTTTGGTAGGTTTATGGGGGTTTAATGTCCCAAAGCGACTCGGGCTATGAGGGACGCATTAGTGAAAGGCTTCGGAAATTGCAACCACTTGGGGATCTTTAACATGCAGTGACATCGTGCAGTACACGGGCATCTAACATTTTGCCTCCATTGAAATGCGACCGCCGCTGCCAAAATTGAGCCCGCGTCTTTCGGGTCAACAGCCGAGCACCATAACCCTAGAGCCACCGCAGCTCAGTGGTTAACCCCCATAATCCCTGCTTTGGTAGCCTTTGCCTGTAAATTTACTTCCTAAAGTTTATTTTTTATTATGAGCTCTTACATGACTTCACATGCGAGTGCATATTATCCAGCCCTGTGAGCAAACAATTGCATTGTAAACATGTGGCATGATGTCCAAGGTCTTCGTTATTTGCAACTTTCACGGGCAAAAGGGGACGCTACTGGTAATCCAGTATGGCTGCGCTTGAGGGGATCAGGCAGCTGCTGCAGTGTCAGTCTCTATTTTGGCTTCGCTTTGGATCTTTATGTTCACAATATAGCACAGCTCCGAAATCATCCTATGCTTTGCTCCTCAATTAGAAGGAACAAGGCGCAAATTCGTCACCTTTTGTAGAACTCGAAAAGGTGATAAAGGGTGTCCACGCAAAATATGTTTCGTGGTGACAGCCTCGTCATGCACAGCGCAAGAGCTATGTATTTAGGCATCAGAACAGCGGCACAAACTATGTACACTTTAATGGACAGGTTGCAGAAATCTGGAAGTAAACTTCCATGCACAGGAAAACGCCTTCACCGTGGCCGCCCTAGCAGTCTTGCGGAGGTGGGGCGGGAGGGGGGAAGAAATTGGGTATAAGGCTGGAGACTTCTCCAGTCGGGGAAATCCAGCCAGTCTTTCCTGGAAACTGCTGCATTGTGTTGCCGATGCGTTGTGATTAAGGAATTAAACACGACTCTCCCCAGCCGCCGCTTGGCAAGTGCGACACACCTGCCACACGTAGACGTTGTGATGGGAGGTGTAGTGCACTTGTGCCAACCTGCCGACTGTTGAGCCGTGATAAAGCAGCATGCCGCTCTGCTTACACACCTTCCGAGATTCGGCAGTAGCTACGTGCTTGAAAGTGCACCCCCTTCCAGAATCACCAAGTGCACCAGTCATGAAAGAACAAATTTGTTCATTCACCGTCAGTTTGGTTCAGCCTATCTGCTGGCTTAGAAAAGGGCAATGGTGCTGTCCGTGTGCAGATTTTAGAGTTCGAGCTCCTGGCCCCATTCCAGGTTAGTGGCAGTGACCTCGAGGCTAAGGGTTGTTTTGTCGAAATCCAAGAAAAGCGTGGTGCCACATATGGAAGTGAACAAAGAAAAGAAAACAAGATTTGTTTACAACATACTGCTAGTGCATGCTTGAAAACTGCAGTGCTTGTATTTATACAAAATTTTTTTGCAAAATTTTTGCTTACTTTGTCAACACAGCATACAAGGCAGGAAGCTCCACAAGCACTTCGTAGTGACATATGCTTTATTTGTTTATACGTATTAGGCGTTCCATGACACAAGCCCCTTCCGACATCCAGACTGCATGCAGCATGAGCCAGCGATGCCAAACTGTTACCCAGAGTGTTACAAAACCACCTGTAATGCTGCTTGACATGCATCAGCTTCTTTATCGTTTATTTTGCTCATGCATTTTAAGTTTGAAAACACATTGAAATGCATGAAGTCTGTTGTGTGAATAGAAAATCTGAACAAACATGTTCTTATCTGACAAGCTTGTATTGCTTGAAACAATTGGCAGTTGGCAGGGAAAACAAGACTGGTCACCATACTAAGCAGGCCATTCAGTGTGGGCAGTCAATAAATATTAGGAACTCATTGTGTTTATTGCCCCTTCTCGCTCCCCCCCCCAAAAAAAAGTAAAAGAAAAATATGCAAATCAACAATTCCAATGAATGAAGCAACAGTTTAGCCTAGAGAGATGAGTAGTAAAGTGCATCCGTACTCTAACATTGTCGAAACATGGGAGAACTGTGAAATGACCACTCTGTATCCCTCGGGAGACACTCCAGCTTCACAGAGAGTTTATAGCACTCTATGGGCTTTATTACTGTCTTGCTAATTTGTAATTCTACCATCGATTCTTCCTTCTGCCATTCGTCCGAAACAAACTTATGCAGGTTTGTGTCGCTCTACAGAGCACTATCTGTACGCGAGTGCACCTTCTTGCAATTCTTTCTTCTTGTAAGTTTGCTGCATGCAAAAAGAACATGTTATAAACGAAAGGTACAGTGCATGGAAACAATATAAATAAATGCCACGCTATCCCCTCAACGTGGGATTTAGAGGGCACCACTGTTCATGAAAATTGCAATTAGGCAAACCTGTTGATGTCTTCAAAGTCAGATACAAGGTTCCAGTTACTGCCCCTCTGTGGTACCCTTGTCATACACTGTGTGGTGCACTGATGTGAACAACTCACTTTATTACCTAACCACTGGCTGTTGGCACACAAAAGCATATTTTTGCGTTCCCCTTTGCAGTATGCTTACAGCTTTTTGTTTTGGGTTTGATCTGAAGCGAGAGCTTCACTGTCGTCTCCAATCACTCTCAAATTGCTTCACTTCGCACTACAAGCTTTTCTAGCTATGCATCCGTCATTGCTTCATTGCACTCATTTGATCAAATTGTGTCTTGCATGGCTATCTGCCAAGTCATTCCCACTTTTCTACCCATTGGTTTTTGTCTTAATGCACATATTGTGTGATTTCTGCTTGCTTAAAAATCTTGTTTTGCACTGCCAGTGGCACCGTATCTCTGAGGGTGAAGGGAACCATCATCCTCTTCTCTCCAGAGCGTGGGAGTGCCAGGGGGGCCACAGGACCACTATTAAGAGCCTAGTGGCAGACCTGGTGGGCTACGTGTTTTTGACAACGACTATGCATTTTGGCAGGCAGAATGTAGATGTTATGACCAGTTTCTTTGTTTGAATAGTAACCCTGGTGTATGCTAGCCATTCAAACTTTGACATCAAATCAACTGCTCGTACTGTTAAAAATGGCATAGTGTGGTGTGCTGAGTTGCATATGTCATACAGATATGCCGTTAGCTTGACAGCAATAATTTTGTTATACCGGCTCAGGTCCTGCTTATGCAAGAATTAGTTGAGAGCACACATTTCATGGGCAAAAAGCAGTGGCAAACTGAGTAGGCTGTGAGTTTCATTTGTGCTGATGGCATTTAATGTCATGAGGCAGTTAATGCTGCTAATCGTGCCCATATAGCACAGGTATTACACCTATTTTGGAATGGCTGTGCTGTCTTGGACTTCTCGAACAAGACTCTCTTTGAGCAGGTTGGAAAGGTTTTAACCAGATTCATCCTGGGATGGATAGAACAGCCTCACTATGTTTCTAGGCGCACATACCTCAGGCCAGCCAGTGCACAGTGAAGGCTGTTCTCTAGTTTTTATGTGAGACAGGTTGGGACGCTGCTTTCTGAACCATGTGTGCATGATTTGCATATGCATGCAACTGATGTGGCCAGCGATGTTTATTTAACCCTTTCACAGGAAAATTTTTTAGGTGGTCTGGGGGACCACCTTCACAGCTTTTCCACAAGATATAGTCGTGGATGTTCATGGTAAATATATCAGATTTTTCAAACAGGAATTTCCAGTAATACACACTGGTGGGAAGAAGTCTTCCCACCACCTAATAGGTGCAAAAATTTTTGAAATTATGCATTTATTTTTATTAAGAAACACTGCACAGCACAGCAATGATTGCTCACAAAGTAAAAGGAATATTCTGCATAAGGTGGCACAGCGCAGCCCTGGCGGCTGCACATTCGGTTTTCAGCCGCCTTTGTGATGCATTGTCGGCATCTTCGGTACGTGCCTTTTTTTCTGAGGTAGGTGCACAGCCACATTGGAAAGGCATAGATTATCCAATACATGAATTTGTATCCTGTACAAAAATATGTGTAATTTATTTTTGTTTTTAGGGGCATTAACATTCCAAAGCGACTCGCGCTATGAAAGATGCTGTAGTGAAGGGCGCCTGAAATTTCGACCTCCAGTGGTTTGTTAACGTGCGCTGACATCACACAGAACACGGGCCTCTAGAATTTCGCGTTCGTCGAAATTCAGCCGCCGCGGCCGGGATCGAACCTGCGTCTTTCGGGTCACCAAATGAGCACCATAACCATTGAACCACCGCAGCAGCCCAATATGTAATGTGTATTTAAATCCATATTTATAGGCTTATTTATAGTCAAAATAGACAAAAGCTGAAATATTAAGTGCGTGAGAAATGAAAGTCACAGCATGCATTTAAAGTTAAATATTGTTTTTAGGATGCTAATAAAACTGCTTTCAAGGTTTTACGCATCTTTTTAGGCTCCAGTCCACGGAAAACAGTTGCTGGACAATATCGGTGAAATGAACATGTAGCCAGTGGGACGTATATTTCCCGCAGCCCGTGAAAGAGTTCAATTATGCTCAATTCATTTATACTTGCAGGTCAAGTCATAATTGTATATTAGCTTTTGAGAGAAGCCTCTTTTATTAAAAGGTATGGTGCTAGCACCAGTGTGCGTTGACAGAGAATAAGAACAATGACAGAGAATGCTAGCATTCTATGCCATCTTCCTTCATATTCTCCGTCAGCGTCTACTTTCACTAGTGCCATGCCTGTTAATGAAAGCCAACTCGCCCAGCTTGTGACTGTTAGCATCCATTTTATTATGCTGTCTTTATTGCATAAACCTGTTAGTCAACCGCCAACATATATTGGTGTAAAGTCTTTGATAATGTTTATTCCTTCCGTGATGCATACAGCCTTTGTCAAAAGTAAAGAGCCCTAGGATTTTGTTTCCAAGCTGTGTATTGGAGCTCTTGTAGCATCTGCAAAAGTCCTAACTTTCAGATTGTTGAGGGGGAGAGTTCATCTCGCCTTCATGAGATTAAGAACGCTGACGACGCATAAGGAGCTACACAGCGTGACCAAGAAACAAGCCTTTTGGGTTCTATACTTTTGACAAAGGGTGTACGTGGTCCTACGTTGTGAAAAAGTATCTTTCTTTGAATGCTCAGACAGTTCAGAACGAGCGAGATAGCCAACAAGATTGCTAAACAACTGTTACAAGTTTTGTTTAGTTAGCACACTGGCCATTTCTTGCATTTGTGGCATTGTTTCAGTGTACTATGCTGAAATTACCCATTTTTTATGTTTGATTGGTTTGGGGCTTCTTTTTACCACTGCAAATGTAACCTGCAAGTGGTTGTCTTCCTGCAGGAATGCATGGGAGAGAATTAAAAGTTTGACTTAACCGAAAATGCCATTTGAATTGAATAGCTCTGAAATGCATCGAACACATAGTCACCCAACCAAAGTTTTGAGATTTGCACAATGAACTGGACATATGAACTATCCAAACTTGAATTAACATGACTAGGCTTTTGTTAAGGCCTCTAAAATATTGGCATCTGAGTGCCTTTGCGGGAGCTGAGAGTGTGTGTGCTGCTGTCACAGTAGCTGGCTGCATATTTATATTATGTGTGCTCTTACATGGCCACATTTGTAAAACTGTTTGTGTGCATGGGCTACATGTAAAAGAAATATACATTTGCTATCATGATCAGTGTGGTCTACAGTACACCAGCAATGACTATACTGGGGTTTACAGCCATGCTATGATTCACAGCTTGAAACAAATTGAGACACTATAGGAAATCCTGTTTTTCAATTCAGAACTTAACATTTCTGAACCACCAAATCACTCTGGATTATATAGTTTCCTCTTATTGTTTGCAAAAAGAATTTCTGTACACCAGTATTTCTTGCTTTTCTCCACCTACATTTGTACAGCAGGGCATGCATCCGTCTTGTAGTATTCTTTAGTTTGCACCATAATGGTGCCATCATTTCAGATTATGCACTTGGCGAGTTGAATGTGGTTCACATGTCTTCTCTGCAGGTGGTGCCCTTGGTGGATGTGTGGCAGCAGTACTTATGCGAGATAAGTTTGTATCTGCTACTGAGATTATCAGCAACATGTCTGATCACCAAAAAGACGAACTTGTCGCCGCTGTACAGCGAGCTTTTGCTGACATCGAAGTTGCAGACGCTGTGGAATTGGTGGCTCTTCTATGTGGTGATATTCATATCAAGAAACGGATTATTCGTGCCATTGTTGATTATTTTCACACCCAGATGCGACTGGAGATCATTGATTGAATATTGGTGCCTTAGGAAACCATGGTGGATGTGCTGTGATGGATGTGCTGTGCCATGGTGGATACTCTTCTTGTCCTGATCTCATGTTCAGCACTGGATGTATATTTGTTTTAAGCAAATTTATATTGTAAAAGTAGGTACTACAACCCTGCTGCTCTTGCACATTTCTTTGCATTACCCTTGAATACATTGAACTGGCTAGTTGGAGGAGGAAATGTCTGCATGCCCCTGCAACTTTATTACTAGTCACGTATGGGTCTTTCAGAATGGTGTTTAGAAGAATGCAGTATGCAGCTTTATTTTTTCTTGCATAAATGATTTGGCATTTAGTGTATAAGAAGTGTGTTTGCTAGAGTGCTGCAAATATGGCAGGAACTTGTAAGAACAAGTTTGAACAAAATTTCCAGATATGCCATGTAAAAGAGGGATATTTATTCTGCTTCGCATAAATTTATTTTTGAAAAAGTCACTGAAAGCTGTGAAAGCAATCGTCAGCTATGATTTCATGGAGCCAAAATGCAAACAGCTCATTGCATTCAGCACTGCAATAGCATTTTTTTTAACAATGCTGGCAGGTGTACTAAGCTGATAAACAACTTTCAAGTACCCTTTGTGACCTCTTTCATTCGTTTTAATGAGGGTGCTATATATAGTTGTGCAGTTCAGAGTACCGTAATTTCCGGTATACAGTCAGTACCTGGCGTATAACTCTGGAGAGATCAAATGTGGCTAAAAAATAAATTTTTTTACAAGATTATTTGCACCTGGTACAGTCAGTAGGTGTTAGGTGTGCAGTCTGCTCATCAAATGCATGTGCACCAACTCGTTAATATTGTCTGCACTGTTGGAGCAAACAAAATGCATTGCTATTATGTTTTAAAGTAGATACGTCACTGTCTTCACTGTTACTCTATATTTGCCACTGGTATCTGTAAGCTGACTTGAGCAAAGCCATTGACAATCAGTTGACAAGGGATCACTTTCCAGGATTCCACTTGCACACTCCAGTGCAGATTCGTGTTCTTCAAAGCCGAGATGGCAGCTGGTGCCAGTGAGTATGCATGCAAGTATTCAGCCACACAATGCCAGCAGAATCGCATTGAAACGGAAAGTTCAGCTAGTTGGTACTGGTTCTGCACGGTTTGAGTGCAAACTTTCCTTTCCTTTTTTTTCTCGGTATTCATCTCTTTGTGCTCGAACCATGCAGAATCACAGTGCAAGTATAGGAAAACTTTGAACTGTGTGGGGCATTTCATGCTGTACTGGATAAAATTACACTGTAGAGCCTGCAACTATAAATAGTTACAAATTGGAAAATTTCAACTTTTAAAAATGTATAGCCCGTGGACGGTGTACTGGAAATGAAACTTCTGTGCTAAACTGGTGTGTTCATTGGTTTATCGTCGTGGAGTGAGCAGTTACAAGTCTGTGATTTTGCATTGTACTTATCTTTTAGTTATGTCAGATATCACTACCTTCAGGCTTTTATCTTGTGCAGTATTTCTGTTACATAGGTAGCAGTAATATTGTCATCTGAACAACCCATTTGTCCACACAAGAATTTAATGGAACTTGTGCTAGCAACGTGTTCGTTGTAATGTGTGGTACACTTGTCAACCTACAGAAGTTGTGTCACAGGACTTGTAATTCTGAGCACGTGCCCAGCCTGGCTCAGTAAATATTCAAAGCTAAAGCAGCAGAAGTTCATGTTATTGCCACAGCTCAGCAGGCAACAAGAATTAACTAACGCTTCCAGGCTTCAACATTACATTGCTAACCTAACGCTTCCAGGCTTCAACATTACATTGCTACAGGTTAGCTACCAGTACTTAACTACTTTAATTTCTTCAAATGTATGTTGTGTGGGTCATAATGACAATGGTTATGCGAGCTACATAGTATGAATGCATGCTTTTTCTGGGAAAATCAATATTCCGGGAGCTCCATTCAAGGTTTTATGTAATCGATTACTTGAAATTAATTACACTTTTCTGTAGTTTTGTAATTGATTACTTTTTCAAATGGTAACATTTGGGGTAAATCAGTTAGTTTTCCTGTAATCGATAACCAGTAATCAATTACTTCTTTCCAAAAAAAGGCTACCGGGGCGAAGCGTCCACGACGATATGATTGCATCAGCTAGTTCGGCCATGCACGGAGGTGCACATGGTTGCCTGACGTGCTGCGCTTTCTGCGGTCTTTGTTCCTGGTATAGTGGCGCCATCTATGGATGCTTCTTGCAATATGTCCTGCCTAGCTAATTCATTGTAATAAAAAAAACTGCTTTTTCTTGAACTGTCAGAAACAACGCCAAGATGGCGTGGACGATGAGAAGCAATACTTGAAGTCTACAGTCTGACGGAAACCTGTCTGGTCGGGATGGTTCATGACGAAAGTAGAAGGTGCCGACCAAAAGAAAGGATAGGATGGCGTTTCGGCAGCAGCATTGTAGACAGTTAAAACCATTCGTAGCAAAGCAGTGACAAAAGTTAAAAAAAAAAGGTGATCCCAGTCAAAGGTTAATGAAGACATGAAAATCGCAGAAGAGACTGCAGGAATCATCTTCCACAAAAAAGAAACTGCCTGCACGTGTCCATCCAGAAATCGCAACGCTTTATCAAGGAGTGAAACCGAGGGTGTGCCGACAAACTTCTCTCCCCTCGCTTTAGAAATAACAAAAGCTTGGCTAATCTCTCGCTCCAATTTGTCTTTGGTGTACTCAAGGAACTTACTTTAGTTCCAGCGTGGTTTACAACCACAGCTCTTGCAATGGTATGCCAAGAAACTGCCGGATTTATTTTTTTACGTTCAAGTTGCGTTCTCTGGCCATATCTTTATAGCATCTGCCTGTTTGTCCAATTTAAACACTATTGCAGGTGAGGGGATCTTATAGATAAATTTGCTCCTGCATTTTGTGTACTTGGTTAAGTGCTTTTCAGACTTTCGATCACCAAGCATTGCACAGACTTTGACAAGCTTTCACAGGGCATAGAAAACCACATAGATGTGATAACTATTTGCCATGTTCTTAACATTGTGTGACAGCCTACGGAAATACGAAATAATCTGGCTGTTCACTTCATGCTTCACTTTTCTTTCTCTGTTTGTCGTTTTGTAGAGCAGGCTTTCACATATTATGGAAATAAATGCACTTGGGTAACCAGCACTAATTAGGCAAGCCACTTGGTCATCGAAGCTTTGACTCAAAAGGTGCAGCCAAGATTTGGAGAGAGCTGCCTGAAGGTTAGTGCTTGCTACAGCTCGTTCTATCAGCTTAGAATGAGCGCTATCGAAAGGTAGTGCACCATTTTTGGACCTGGGTCAGTACATCCAGCACACATGTGAATCGGAGAACTTGGCAAGGGCATCTAAAAACTGTATCGCGTTGTCAACAGGAAACTCGCAAGTGCACTCGAGTCCACCTGGCAATGTGTTGTAGAGAGAAAGAGAAAGACAAACGGAAAGGCAGGGAGGTTAACTAGGGGGCGCCCGGTATGCTACCCTACACGTGGGAAGGGGAACGGAGGGAGAGATAGAAAGGGGAGAGAACAAAAGGAGATGATCACTTTTCCACGTCCTTTGGCCATTACTTGCAGGGCGCACAGGGCACACACTGATAGTTCACAACCTTGCATTCAGTCCTGAGTCCTTCAAGAACTTGAAAAGTGCCTTCAAAGCTGTCCTCTGCGATGAAGGCTTACACCAAGGACCCCGAATCTTGGCTTCAGTAAGGGGCCGAGGACCTAAACGGCAGGGTATTGCAGCCAGGAGTGCACGCTCACGCTGAAACCGAGGGCACTTAAAAAAAGGTGTTCTATAGTTTCGTCGCACCTACAGATCTCACACGCAAGAGAGTCTGCCATTGCGATTAAGTGGGAGTAGGCATTTGTGAATGCCACTCCCAGCCACAGGCGACACAACAGCGTAGCATCACAGCGGGAGAGGCCGGACGGAGGACTGAGTTGAAGTGAGGGGTCTAGGCAGTGCAGGCGGGATGTGGAGTTTCCAGGAGAAGACCATGACGCTAAAATCTCTCTTCGGCCAAGCATTCGCAGATGTCTTGCTGCGTCGGCTCTTGTCAATGGTATCTGGACAATGTTGGCACTGCCGTGAGCCGCTCGAGCTGCAGCGTCAGCTGCTTCGTTTCCGACAATGCCAGAGTGTCCCGGTATCCACTGGAAGACGATGTCATTACCCTCTTTCTGCACCTGGTGTTGGAGATGTCTTAATTCGGCTACGAGTTGATCGTGATCGCCATGGCGTAAAACAGCATTTTCGAAGGTTAAAGCAGCCCAACCAGTCGTCCATCCCATCACAGTTCACCCCGGCACCATGGTCTTCCTCTGCGCTGTGTTGTCTGTGGAAGCCATGCGTGCGCCTTACAATTCCGGACATAACGAAAAAATCGAACTTATCAATATCGGCCATTGAACAGTTGGCACTCTACCTACTCCACGCCGCATATTGTGACCGCACACGTGTATACAGATGGTTCGGTCTCAGGTACAAGTTCAACCTACGCCGTGGTCATTCCTGCGAGAGAGACCAGTATTATCCAGCAAACTTCGCATCGGACAACCTCCACCGGGTCAGGATTGGCCGCTCTTTGTGCAGCTGTGCAGTACATCGGTGCACAAATATCCCACAAATGGGCTGTGTTCTGAGACTCAAAAGCAGCCCTACTATGTGTTGTAGATGCGTAGGATTTCAATAGTAGTCACTATGCTGTCTGTTGCCACCTCATGCAAGAAGGCTGAGTAATCGTATACACAGCGGTACACCTTCCTCGCATGTAGGCCAATAACATTTTCTTGAATTATTTGGGTCCATCTCTGACAGGTATACCTTGCCCAGCAGTGGAGCAGCTGAGAAATATTCCGTACTTCTGTACATAAAACTGATCACCCAGGCTGATCGCTATGGATTCTAGATAGAATTAAAGTATACCCATATACTGATCGTAATGAGAGCCGCCACGGTGGCTCAGTGGTTATGGCACTCGGCTGCTGACCCGAGAGATGCGGGTTCGATCCCGGCCGTGGCGGTGGAATATCGATGGAGGCGAAATTCTCGAGGCCCATGTACTGTGCGATGTCAGTGGACGTTAAAGAACCCCAGGTGGTCGAAATTTCCAGAGCCCTCCACTACGGCGTCCCTCATAACCTCAGTCGCTAAACCATACCTGATTGTAATGAAGCACGGCGCTTCATAGAGGACATAGAAATTGGCATCAAAGCTTTGCGCAACTACGAGCTGGTGCACATCTTACCCTCCAGTGCTTACATCGAAAGTGTTCAGTATAGCAGCTGATGTCTTCAGAAGGAAACGTTGCAAAATCAACGATGACAATTTTGAAAAAGAACTCCTGTTAAAATATAACGTAAAAAATAACAAGCAAGCCACTCTAGTTTATTGTAGTTTGAGTGAGTTTGTGGTATGACACTAAAGTTCGAAGAAAAGTAACGCAGTAGTAATGAGTTACTGTTCTGTAATTATGAAGTGAACTTTTTTGGCTGGTAATTGACCTCTGTGATGAGTTAATTTCAGATGGAGTAACTGTAATTGTAGTCAGTTATTTTAAGCACCGTGCACAAGACTGGTCCTAGCTAACCTGAGCCTAGGGCTAAAAAAAATATTAGGGGCAGGCGAGAGAAATCAATTGCATAGTGCTGGCAGCCACCTTGCGTGTCACAGACAATTTTTGTTTCACAATTAATTAAGATTATTTACCTAAATTATGTACTATTGCCTTTAGGCTATGAATGGGACTCGCAAAGTTGGAGAGCAGCTCCAGAAAGCCCCATTTCATTTTGCAGTAAGGAAAGCCTCACCTGTACCTTTTTTCCCAGCTACAAAGAAAGCCCATAAAATAAAATAAAACTCGTCGCTAGCGCATTTGCGCACCACGATCATGCTGCTCTCAACCATGGTTTGAGCGAGCGAAATCAGCTGTGGCTGTAACTTTCCAGCCCCATTGCAGCAGTAGGGTTATATGTTGGCAATGGTTCCTTCGCCTGCGTCGGCCAGTTGGCGTGCATGGTGGTGCAATATGGCAGCATGGTGCAAGTGCAAATGTCATGGTCATGGTGCAGATGTTTTTTCCCAAGCAAAAAGTGCATGTTCTGGAGTACATCAATATACTGAACAGATGTATAATATGTAGTTGGAATCATAGAGTGTTGAGAAGACAGTGGCAGTAAGTGCATCAATTCTAATGAAAGCTATCATCATTACTAAATATTACTTTGATTGGAGAGCCTTTGCAAATATTTCACCTTATGCGAGGACCCAGTGTGCATAATTCAATATTTTTTTGGGATGAATTTCGTACTCGACAAGCAGTTTTCACTGTTAAATTGTGTATGCTCTTGGCAATGTTTGTTGTATATACTTGTCGCACTGCTGGAGAGGAAACTTATTTTGACCATGTTGCCTGTCATCATTGTGCCTTTAGTGTGACTGGAGCATGCCTTTCATTTTTTGTTTTTTTAGAAAAGTGTCGGTTCAGCCCTTTATGCGAAATGCCCAGACACTTATTGAGGTGCTAGTTTTCCCTTAATATTAATTTATCTTCGATTTTTTTAGGCATTTTATTAAAAATGTCCTTGAGAAGACGAAGTGCCACTCCCAGTTTGTATGCATTTATTGTGATGGAGGACTGCTGTGACTGCTTTAATTCACTTGAACAATGGATATGTTTTGTGTGTGGCATCAGGTGCTATATCTCATGACATCAGCCACCTATCTTGTGAATATTGATGCAGTAAAACAAGTTTCAATTCCCAGCGCTTCCAGAAGCTGGCCACATAAAGGCATCAAAGTATGCCTGCCAACTCTTCTGAATTTTTCGTAATAGTTATGAATTTGTACACGTATTACAATTCTGCGAATCTTGCCTCAAATGATATGGAAAATAAGTTCTTGTAAAAAACATTTGAAATTCTATTTTAAAAAATCACACCGCTGCTGGTAGTGCCTTGCACCGCCATGAGAGAGGAATATGTACCATCTGTGAAATAGCAGCAGCGGCTGGAACAGTGCACACTAAAGCATCGTTAATTCGACCCAGCTAAATAAACGTTTATTCCTACTCCCCAGTTCCTGTTAATTCGGATAATGTGGACTGCCACCAGAGTCCTGACAGACGCCTGTCTCGGGGGGGGGGGGCTCGTTTATTCAGATGCCCAGGGGCCGACATCGGTCAATGTGGATGGGCTTCTTAAGTGATGCTGTGTTGTGGTATGACCTGCACGACAAACCGGCTGCCTAAATATTTGTCAAGAGGTCTGAACTGCATGTTACATTGCTTCCGGTGTCCCTCTGACATGCACGCAACTGCAGGTGTTTTGACAATCGGTGGGCACCCGGTGATAGGCCGGTAGAGAGTCTGGCCACATAGTTTCGTTTTCAGAGCTTCGCCATCAGCCCCGAGTGGTGGCCACTTATCATGATGTCAGCCAGCCAAGCTACACGCTGTTTAGAACGATTGTGCTGCCGCAGACATTTGTTTATTTATCGAGGGAAGGCATCTTAATTGCCGTTCCGGCAAGGCTGTGAAACCTTTGCACGCTTCCCTCGTTTCTGTCTGTGTGGTACTTCCGTTCTTCCAGTGCACCGAAATCTCGCGTTCGTCACGTGCTGTTCACTGTTTGTGTGTTTCCTCCCGTGTGACGCCACGTGTGAAGAAGCTCCAGCGCTGTCGCATCATACATCGATAGAAGTGATACAACACGACATTTTAAAAATTGTGTGCTGGCTACCTATTTATCGAAGGAAGGCATCTTAATTGCCGTTCTGGCAAGGCTCTGAAACCTTTGCACGCTTCCCTTGATTCGTCCGCATGGTACTTCCGCTCTTCCAGTGCGCCGAAATCCCGCGTTGTGCTGTTCACTGTTTGTACGTTTTGTCCCGTGCGACGCCATGTGTGAAGAAGCTCCAGCGTTGTCGCATCGTACATCGAGAGAAGTGATGCAACAAGACATTTAAAAAATTGTGTCCTGGCTACCCCCCCTCACCCCGGTTGTGGTTTTACGAATTTGGAAGCCTTCAGGTTGGCAGGTATGATCAAAGTATTCTCATCATGAACTCATCTGCCTTTTTCCAGCAACCGTGCAACTTAGTCTAATGTGTTCAGGGGAAACTCCCAGGTGTAGATTTAAAGCATCCACCCAAATGGAGCCTTACGGCTATAAGGAAAAGTTATTGAGCTTTCTCAGAAAGTTTGCGATTAAAGAAAAATTTGTTCTTGTCCACAGCTCGAACTTGAGACCACTGCATGTCTGTGGCAGTTGCTCTCTCAAGCCAGCAAGAGTGACTAGATAGCAGGGCAAGACCAAGCAGAATCTTGTGCCCCTGGTTGGCCACCCTGTCCCGGCCGATTTTTTCTCTCGCAATACCGGCGCCGCCAGATTTTCTGAACGGACCCTTAACACTGTCACGTTAATATGGTTAGCCTATTGAAATAAATGCAATACATTCTAACCACAAGGCAGCACCTTAACACCAGTGCTCACTTTTAAGGGCAAACAGACCATAAAGCTTATCTCAGTCCAGATTTATCAAACAAATCTGTTAGTGCGGGCACGGTCTAACAATGAGTGGAGCATAGTGCATGTCCATAGGCATTTTATTTCAGTGCTCACAATAGCTGCAGAATGTAACAATACATGGTGTATACATAAAGCCATTATACATGTTTTTATACATATGTATGTATACATAGTGCATTCTTGCACAACAAAATATTTCCAATCGGGAAAACAAATTCAGCTGACACCTCATGCAGCAAAAAGTGGAAGCTATTACTAATTTAGTTTAGGCTCCCGATAACCATACCGTCATGATTGTACACTGCTTAGTGTCTCAAGTACCATCAAGCCTTCCTTATATAAAGTAAACAGCATGTAATATCCTTCACAATTCAGTTATTAACACAGCACCAGGTAAACAATGAAAGTGAGCTGATGCAAAATAAAAAGGCATGTTAACTAAAATGGGCGGTCGAATCTGGTCACATGCTATTAACAAAAGTATGCAACTTTGCACTCCTCTTCGATACAAACAATGGCAGTGTATACATCGAAGATGAGGCAGTTTCCCCAGAAAGAACAAGTTAAATAAATATAAACAAAGCTGTTATCTGGCAGTTTGCAGATATAAAATACTACAGGGCTTCTCGCATTTGTTAAGGCTTTTTTCATATAGTAGTAACTGGGTCAGCAAAAATAGCTTTTTCATACTCATGGCTGTAGTGTTGCAGGCTGTAATGTCATTAGAAAAAGCTGCTCTTTTTGTTGCTATAGCTTAAAGAGGCATCAAGCAAGCATTGCTTGAAATGGTTGCAATGCATGACTGATGAGTTTTTTTTTCTTGGTTAATAAAAGTCCCTCTTGAGTGTGTTGAAAATATGAAAAGATAAATGAATGTGTAGCAACATTGCATTTGAAAACATTGCCACCAATAAAGAAGAAACATATTCCTAGGGTTATCAATCTCCAGGACGTGACCGGTGCAACATGAACCTTCTTTATTGCCAGTAGTGCTGCCAGCGAACGTAGTGCCGCTACCCGCTACAGATGAAACCAGGGTAGAATAACAGTTTTAAGAGAAAAGCATTATCATGTGAGGTATAAAGAAAGGTGCAAGCATATGCTACTGTAACACATAATTGAAGGAGTCCCTGAGATATCTCGGTACAGGTCCAAATTAAGCTTTAATATAGGTATATATATGTATACTTAAACTTGACTCCTTTGTAGATGTGTAGTATGGCTCAAGCAAAATAAATGCATCATAAATGATGGGACAAGAATGCAGGCTTCATTCAATGCAATGCCCAAATAAAGAATGCACTGCGATTCCAGCACATTATTCTATACACAGTTTACCCTGGTTTGTGCAAAACAAAAATCGGAGCCATCAAAGCGAGGACATGTGGATGCACAAGCTATCTTCTAAAGCACTGACAGACTCCACTCATCTTTCGTTTTTTTTTTATTAAGCCTTTGTTATGTTTAACCAATCTTCACCTCCCATGTATGGCAGGTATGCTCATCCCGAAGAGGGACCTTTTCACTGAGTGCACTTCGCTATTCCTTTTGTTAATTATTAAACTGATCACAGCGTGAGGACGTCATACACTTTGCACCAGTCATTACCGCAAGCAATGCCAGAACATGAAAGACTTCCACCATTCAAACACCCAGTGCTCTGTCAATTAACCACACTTTTATGTTCTGTAAATCTCATGGTATCTCAAGTTATTGTAAAGTATCTCTCCCTCTTTTTTTTTTTTTTCTTGTCAGCCAGGGTTGAACATGCCTGTTATCCATGAAAGAGAATTTGACAAGTCTGCGCAGAATTCCAAGATCTAAAAAGATGGACGAAAATTAAGCGCGCGGGCCTACATCACAGGACACGAGCAAATCTGCAAACTTCTTGAAGCAAGCTCAGTGGCGCATTGTGAAACATTTTGAGCCTGCAACACTGCCCAAGGAAACGGGCTGTGTAACAGGTTTGGGCTGTTGAGAGGAGGCGGGCGGCAGGTAGGGAAGCAGCTGCTATAGAGCAAGCCACAAGGAGACAACACCAACAAGCGCAGCTAACATGCCCCCTTAGGGAGTAGGGGTTTGGGCAAGGGAAAAGGGAGTGGACAAGGGCTGTGCGTCACCGCTCAGGCAGCGCCCCCCCCAGCACTCTTGAGGAAGTTGCCCAGGAAGTTCTTAACAGCGCTGGTAATGAGCTGCTTGACCATGGCATTCTCAGTGATGAGCTTGAGCAGCGCCTGTGGGTCCTTGAAGTCTCCGAATTTGGAGATCGTGCTCTGGATGGTGTCAGCCAGGTTATCTTTCTCCTTTTCCGGCAGCTCCCGAATCACGTCAGCCGCCGGGCGCATCTCCGCCTCCTTTTCCTTTGCGCCGCTGTCTTTGCTGTCCTTGGAGCCGCCACCGAACATGCTTCCTGCACAGATGCAATGCACCCACCATGGCAGTCATTCACACTCTCAGCACTGCTCACATACTGGCTTAAACTATGTCCCTGAAGATTGGTGACCAGTGAAAAAAAAGATGCAGCCTCAAAAATGCACCAGACAACAGTATATTGTGAGAAGTAACTTTTCCTCTGAGCACTGTGTGCATCTCAGTAATGCAAACAGAGGCACTTCTTAAATTTCATACATTTAAAGGGACACTGAGGAGAAATTGAAGTTGGCTTGTATCGATAGAACAGCAGCTCTTGATCACAAAAACGCCGCTCTTACTGAAAACAAAGCTCTTGTAATGTAGAAAATAGCAAGAACCAAAATACAGGTGTCGCCGCCACAGGCCAATCTCGCAAGTACAAGCGTGATGACTTCCTAGGTCAAGAGGCGCCACCTTGAAGGAATTTTCCTTCATGGAATCCACGAATCTCTCAGGCTGGCAAAGGAAGGTTGCGCACCGCTAGCCGTCAGAAATCACGGAGTCTGCGTTTACGTCACGTATCACGCCACTCCGTTCTGAGACGTCATAAGAGTTGCCGTGGCGTCATAAGAGTTCCCCGAGTTTGAATCAGAGCAATGGGAAAAACTTTTTCATCTTCGAATCCAAATTTCTTTGAAATAAATGCATCTTTCACGCCCGGACAAGCGGCAACAAAGCCATGAAATGCCGAACTATCAGATTTTGCTAAAAAAAAAAAATGACAGAGTTCTCCTCAGTGTCCCTTTAACCTGCTCTTGCAAGCTGTCTATGCACAACCAGTATGCATGAAAAAACACCTTGTGGCAGACTTCAGCAAGGGATTTAAGCTGGCAGTATGCCACAAAGTACAGTCTTTGTCAAAACTATACAGTCCAAGGGGTCTGTTTCTAAGCCCTGCAGTGCGGCTCCTCTTGCGCACTCGGGAACCCTAATCTCTCGAATGTGGGAGGAACTCAAATCCTTGATTATCCCAAGCTTAGGACTTCCAAATGTGCTTAAGAGCTCCACTACATGGCTTGGAAGCAAACCCATTGGGCTGTATATTTTTGACAAAGACTGTACATGCCGCAAGAGTAGCAGCCAACTTTTATTTACAAAACCAGCAGAGCCTATGCAGTGTTCTAATTTTTATCACTTGGTCACAAGGTGGGAGGGTATGATCACAAAAAGGATGGCTTTTACTTCTTGAGGGGTCAAGAGTTCAGCTATGTGCACATACTGAATAGGCAACATCACACTATATTCTTCAGTCAATTTGTCACCAAGAGGTTTTCTGCCTGACGCAAGGCGGGGTTTTAGTGAGACTTCTGGCAGTTCTTACACACTTATGAATAGTGATAGGCTTCCTATTACTTGCTGGCCGACTTTCTGTGCTGAAATTTTTCATGAGTGTGCCAGGGAGGCATGAGTGATGTGGCAAAAAGATTGACTTTGGCAGATGCCATGCGAATGTGTTTCGGGTGAACCTGAGTCATTGCCACTGCATTCCGAGATTATTGCAACTGGCAGAAAAGTAGCAATCCATGGATTATGCAGATCCCTAATACACTATCCACATAACAAGCATCAATATTATGCAATGACCAGCCACAGTGCCTAATTGGTAGCTATGATTTTCTGCCACTGAGCACTGTTTTGATGGAGGTGAAATGTAAAAATGCTCATGTAACGAGATTTTCGTGGGCCCAAAAGAACATCAGGTGGTAAATGCATCAATCCATTCATGGCAGTAGTGAATTTGTATAACCAATCAACATTTACTAAGCTAATGGCTGGAAAATTTTCAAAGTGCCTGTTGGATGAATTTCAATGCATCAATTCACACCTGTTTCATACAAAAGCACAAACAGCTACACTGATTAGTGCCAAGCCATAGTCCAGTAGCAGTTGGCCATTAGCAACTGCTTCAGCTACAATTTGTTCTAGACCTGACGCCAGAAAGAGTGCACATGCAATAGATACAATATAGTACCTAGCATAGGCCCAACTTGGCCATGTGGCTTCCCGGCCATTAGCGGCCGTCGGTTTGGTCGCGCTCAAGATGGGAGCGTTCGCGATATTCAGTTATGAGAGCCGCAACCACCACAAGAAAAAAAAAAACGATGCACGCATTCGGCTCTCGCCTCCGACAGCGTGGCGAGCCGGAATTGCGGCCTCCCAGCAGTCGTTCAAAAACGAAAAATGGCGACAGTGAATGAGTCGCTGTAGCGAGGGGCTCCGTGTCAATTTCGACCACCTGAGATCCTTCAAGACGTGCGCCGACTGTCCGGCACGAGGAATCGAAGACCACATGTGCGGCGCAGCGTTAATGGATGAAGACACCGCGTAGAAACGGCGCCAGAATGAGTCATATTTAGCGGTCATTATTATTAACCTCAACCTCGCCACACTTTTCGCGATGCGCACAAGCAGCATGACAAGGCGCCAGGTGCACCGCGCTGCCTCCAGTACGTTCCGCGATGCGCTCCAAGATTAACTGACGCACTCCGGAAACGGGCGCTTTTTTATAGGCCACGCGGCCGTTAAAACATGTTGTTGCTCCACCTTGCAACGCCGGAAGCCGCGCTCGAACGCTTTGGCCGCCTGTACGCTTGGCACGAAAGGAAACGGTCCAACAATGGACGGAGCCACTACGCTGTCGTGCGCCCCACAACGCCTGTCGCGCAATGTCGCCACTGCTCGGTCTTGCACCTACTGTGCATGAGTATCTGTACAGTGCCACAAAACGCACACGCTTTTAGACATCTGAAACTGCACGGGGGCCGGGTGCAGCCGGGCTACGCGCGAAGTCGCCTCTCAAGGTCGCACAGCTCCCGCCACGGCGGTTTTCCTGGACAATTAGCGCTGACGTGTAGGCGCCATACCTGTGCAAGCCGCTAACTTCCTGCACAGAATGTATGCATCTGTGATCAGCCAAACGCTGCTCAACTTGACCACGACTAACCATGCGTTGCGAGCAAACAATGAGCAGTCGTATTTACGGGCGCTCGCGTACCGTCACAGGTCACGATGAAAAGCCAATACCAAGTGGCCGATGGGCCCAGACCTGGGAACAACGAGACAAAACCTTTGTGGGGTGAGACTGCACGTCTGCACGTGCCGCTGAAGGAGATACAAGAGCTTCACAGCTGACAGGTGCGCAAGAGAAACGAAAAAAATAGAGCTGTAAAAACAGGAAATTTCGAAAGACGCGCTTCGGGAAATTAACGACGCCACTGACAAATTGAACAACACTGTTCCACAATAAGATGAAAAGCGACACACTTCCTTGCGTTCAAATTTGAAATGTAACTAGAAATGCGTTTATATTTCGAAATAAACAGACATCGGGCGTACCTGCGTCCCAAAGCACATTTGCAGCTGCGAACGTGAATTATAGTTTTACAGCTCCTTTCCTACAGTGATGGCCTTTCCTTTTTTTCCATAACCTCTTCCCTCAAGCATAGTTGCCATTCAGCATCTGATAAGAGCTACAACTATCGGCATGCTCCGCGGCAGCTGTGACGTAGCGATACTTCGATGAAATCGGTCGAGTAACTTTTTTTTATTTTCGGTGTTGAGCTGGTTCGCACTTGCACGTGTTTAATTATCGCGTTCGCAGAAGATCGTGCTTCGCCTCAGAAAGCGCGTGCTTCAGGACCGTCGAACGAGAGCTAGGCCTCTAGGCCAGTGTCAACTCGCCCACTAGCTTGGACGCGACGTACGCCGCTGACCAGCCCGACGCGGTTCGGCACAGGAATAGTAAAGGTACGTGAGGTCTCTACGCTTTCCCCCCAAGACGCTACTTGGCGTGGGCATCGTTCTGTCCATCACATAACCTTATTCGACGCACGCTTGCCGATGCACCGCTAGCGGAGACGCGGACGCGTAGATGCGTCTCTGCCTCCGCCGGTGCCACAGTCCCAAGAAATATTGGCGAGGTTCGGTGCTAAGCATTAGTCAAAGGCCATATCTGATAGCTCGCTTCGCTCGTACGTCCCATGTAATCAAAGTACGCCATGGCCTGCGGGAAGACATTGACGCGTAGGACCCTGCCGTACTGCCAAATGCCCTTGTGTGTCGGTTATCTAGACTGGCAGCAGGACAGACGTCGCTGCAGTTTGGTCAACGTGCATTCCAGCGTTTCGCAAAGCATCGCTGCATGCGGACGACAGTGAATCCCGGTTCTGATCTTGCCGATTGCAGTAGTCGGACGCAATATGGCGTTGAGCTGTTGTCATGGTGTAGCGGTCGGTCGCCTGTCAGCCATCTGTGATGTCAGATGCAAGCTAGAAAGACTAGCAAACCACTAGGTCATCGCCGCGGTGGCCAAGTGGTTTGAGCATCCGCCTCGCGTGCGAAAGGTGCGGGTTTCGATCCCCAGTGCCGCCGGGCAATTTTTGGAGTGATTAATATTAGAGTTTTACCTCCGTATTCTTAAACAGACCTCCACTTGGAATTTCACTCGAGTTGCTCCTCGAAGCCCGTTTCGTGCTTCTTAGAATATTCCGCTTTACGTTCGGTCAACATGGTGGCGCCCGTCGATGCGGGGCCTCTCACTTAACCACCGATTCGTTGTCGCCGCCGCTGTGTCCCACGTTGACGGCTAACTAAAGGCGCACGAAGCTTTCGCTCTGTCTGAACTTGCCTGACCCACAAAATTTTATCGATAAAACATGGCAGATTTTCAGATTGTTTCCGTGTTTACAGAGCTGCTAGGCTTAGCGAGTACGTGTCATTTGACGTCGGAAAGCGCGGAAGGTTCAAACGACCTACTGTGGTTCAAACAGGAAGAGGAGAGGGAGTCCCACCTAGTACGAGAAGGGCTAGAATGATAGGGTCAGCAGGCTGGGGCAGGCTCGCGGCAGACATTAGGGCCCTGATGGGATTGGTAGATAAGAATGGAAAGAGGCAAGAAAATTAAAATACAAAGTATTGAGGCAAGCCTAGGCTGGCTCATGCGCACACTTCACGAGGAGGGTGTCATTGGAGCAGATAGGGGTAGACACAATGGCGAACAGAAATAAGAGCGGAAAAACTGCCGGCTGCGTCGTCTGGCAGTGGAACTATCAGGGATACCCAGGCAAGAGGGTGGTCTTGCAACAAATCCTTACTTCACATGCAGCTACTCCTTAGTGATTGCTCTTCAGGAGGCCAACACGCAAAAGGCTGGTCTCAAAGACTGCATATGCTTCCAGAGTTCCAAAGATGCGAAAGCCAGAGTTGCCACTCTGGTTGGGCATAATACTGCAGTTACGCGACATCCTACGGACGGGGAGATGGAGGTGGTTTCTAACCGAAATCCACTCCAGCAACCAGGAAAGGGAGAACCTTTTTGTACTTAACATCTATAGCTCCCCTAGGCAGAGGGAGGCATCCTTCACCCCCCTCTTCAAAAAGGCACATAAAATTGCGGGAAATAGCAAGCTCCTCATATGTGGGGATTTTAATGCACCGCATCCTGAATGGGGCTATAACAGTCACTCCACCAAAGGAAAGACTCCTAGAGGCCATCCTAATCAATTGGATATCTATCTAATGGACCCAACAGCTCCCACTAGATCTGGGAACAGCATCAATAAACACATGTCTCCAGATCTTACTCTAGCACACAGATGTGGCAATGTGGAATGGAGGAACACTGGAGAGAACTTCGGTAGTGATCATTATGTGCTGGAGATCACCACTGTCTTCAACCAATGAGCCCGCAAAGTCAGCAGAAAAATCACTGACTGGGATAAATTCCGAGAAATTAGGCAATCCTTGGAAGTTAAAGCTTGGCCTACTCTCAAGGCATGGCAGAGGGGACTTAATAAAGATCTAAGGGAAGCAACAGATACTATTTAAGACACCCTAGTGCTGCCCCGACTAAACAGTCAACTGGCCAATCTCCAGAGTAAGAAAGCGGATCTGGAAAGGGAACTGAAAAGCCAACAATGGAATTGCAATATATTAGGAGAGAAATTGTGAGGCTAACCAAAAGCATAGAAAAGCACGGCGCTGATCTGTGCAAAAAGAACTGGGTGGAGATGTGTGATGAGCTTGGATCTGTATGAGCCTATCCAAAATCTGGGCCATTCTCAGGTATACAATTAATCCAAACAAATCCAAGAGGGATACCAGGCTAAACAAAACCAAAATCGGGCATAATTTTAAAGGGAGTAATGAGGACCTGCTAGATAAGATTCGCAAAACCTATGTTTGTCAAGACCCAGGCTCTCCACTACTGGAATATGAAGGCGGAGAAAAGGGAAGCATTGATTCTCCATTCAAGGTTGCAGAGGTGTGGGCAGCGTTACAGGAGACCTGAAAAGGAAATCTGCTCCAGGTCCTGACGGGATCACCAACACCACTCTGAAGAACTTGGATGATAATTCTATCTCTTTTCTAACTGAGCTAATGAACAAGATTTGGGATGGGGAGGTCTTACCGGAGGAATGGAAAGTCTCTAAATTAGTACTTATCCCTAAGCCAGGCAAAAGTCTTGATCTGGGCAACATGAGACCCATCTTTCTGATATCTTGCTTGGGCAAGCTCATGGAAAAGGTGGTGCAGACAAGAGTCTCGCACAACATGGAGAGCGAGGGACTCTGGCCTGTTGAAATGGTAGGCTATAGACAGTGTCTTAGCGCAGAGAACGTTATGTTAAGGCTTAAACATGATATACTTGTTGATCCCGATGGAACTAAAGGGGCAGGGCAATCTTGGGGCTGGATCTTGCAAAAGCCTTCGATAATGTTGAGCATAGAGCGGTCCTTCAAGGCCTCAGTGAGCCCGGGGTAGGCACAAAGTGCTTTAACTATGTCAAGATTCTTAAGCAATCAAAAGACCACTATAAGCTTTGTAGGGCTCTCCTCAAAGCAGATTGGGCTCAGCTATAAGGGGACCCCTCAAGGTTCAGTCCTCTCTCTAATGCTCTTCAATTTTGCCATGAGAGGTCTATCCCACAAACTAAATAAAATTTAGGGGCTGAAGCACAGCATTTATGCCGATGATATAAAGCAGGGAACGAACGCTGACATCTCATACAGATTGCAGGCAGCGGCAGAGGTAGTTGAAAACGATGCTCTGTAGAGAGGGCTTTCCTGCTCCCCTCAAAAATCAGATCTTCTCGCTTAACACCAAAGACCAGATGAAGAAAGAGACTCTCCTCCCTCACCTATACGGCCCGACAAAGGTTGCCGTTGGTGGTAGGTTAGTACCTAGGGTTGATACTATAAGAGTCCTTGGATACTTTCTCTAGAAAAACGGACGTAACACAACCACTATCAAGAAGCACCCATGTCACCCAGGTCATAGGTATCTTTAGGTGGATCTCCCTCAGAAACAAAGACCTGCAAGAGCACTGTCTCCTGAGATTAGTACAAGCATTCATAATAAGTAGGATTGCATACGCGACTCCATTTCTGAATCTTAGTCAGCAAGAAGAGGAGAAAATAGACAAGTTAATACAAAATGCATAAAAAAGCCCTCGGCATTCCACCGAACTCAACGCAGAAACTGCTTAGTATGGGAGTCCACAATACCTGTTCGGAGATCACCAGGGCAATAAGAGAAGCACAAATTTGGAGGCTTAGCTCCTCAATAGCAGGCAGGCAGATCCTAAATGACCTAGGGGAGAGCGAGAGGAAACCCCCGTACACTGCAGAGCTAATCCCCTTAGACATACGAAAGCATCTCAGAATTGCCAGTATACTTAAGAATATGCACCTGGAGCATGATAAAAAAAGAAGACAGAGCTCAAACAATGATGAACAATCTTGCCCGGCACCCGCCGGTTAACATAGCCTTCTGCGATGCAGCCTGTGGGTCCAATGGCGCCTCTGTCATTGCCACCGTTGATGGGAATGGGGAGAAAATGACTGTAGCATCGATTAATACTAGGAATGCGTTAGTGGCAGAAGAGGTGGCTATTGCCCTAGTGTGCGTCAGTACCAAAGCCAAGATCATCTTGTCTGACAGTAAGGCAGCTATTCACAACTTTTGTATGGGGGTGGTCTCCAGTCAAGCCACCAAATTAATAAAAAGATACCCCTCAAGCAGAGAGGTCTCCCTCATATGAATTCCTGCTCATGAGGGCATACTGGATAATGAGGCTGCTCACAGCCCCGCCTAATCGGAGCGCTCATATGTAGCGCTGGGGCCTGCTATTTCCTTGGGGCCCCCAAGACTTGGGGTCCCCTAATCTAAAACTCCCTATTGACTGCTTCGGTTCGCCCACTGAAATGCGCCGTAATGGATACAAGCTTTGCCCTGGCTTGGTGCTTGCCTTTTCAGTGGTGAAACGCTTGGGAAAAGGGTATTTGGCCTACCCTTCCCTTCGGTACGGACCGTTGATGCATCGAAGCTCAAAATCTGTCACGTTCAGTAAACCCCATTCGTGGTCCTTTTTCTCATAAGTGCCTGTTCAAGCTCCTTTCCCAGGCCATCCACTCAGGAAAGCCGAGCACCAGTCCGGGAAATGGCTCATTCGTACCGTATTGAGGAAGCCGATATACTGGTGCCCGGCCGGAAGCGGGAGTCGCACCCATCACATACCGAAGCCGGAACCTTTCATATCAGATAGTGTGTCACAGCACTAACGCAATGCTGATGTCTAATTCCTCAGTCTAATCATTCGTGCACATGTTTTTATCAGAAAATAAATGTATGGATTGCCCTGCGCACAATTATATTTAGGTATAACTCTGAAAGAGGGAGGGAAGGGCAATAGCTAAAGTTTTGATACTTTGCAATGTACCTGTCTTCTTGCGGTTTGCCTGGCTACGCCACTGCCACAATCATCTGAACTTGATTGCTGACATTATCCTAGGTAGCATTCCTCCACAATATCAGACTCGAGCAGCCTTGAAAGAGCAGATGCTGCATGTTTTCTGTTTGCACTCGGCTGACAGTGCAATCTGGTAGCGCAGCACACTGATTCAATCCACGCATACACACGTTCCCAATCAGTGGAGAGCACATTTTTTCCACGGAACTCGTGGTGGACAGCTTTACCTAGCGAGTAGTATATGCAGCTTTTAGTGCAGTGAACTGCTGGCAAATATTCCCGCCAGCCATACCAATCGGGACGCCCTTTCGAAAGGAAGTCCGGCCGTTCCACCTGACGCCAACAATGAGTAGTTATTCGAATGGCGCGGAGTTTTCTATGCGACTGAGAGGTACGCAACATGTTTCTGGCATTTCGGGAAACTCTGTGCCCGGTAGGCGCCCCTACAGATAGCCGGTTGTTTGGCTCTGGAAGGGAGTCACGAAAGTCCTGGAGATGTATTTTATGGCCACAACACTGAGCTTCCTGATACGGCGACGGCAGACTGTCAGGGAGCCCCACCTTGTTTGCACTGAAGCTCCTAACAAAGGAGTGTGCAGTCGGTGAAGCAAAAATATGGTGATTTCACAGAATGACTGCCTATAGTGCATTAATGACGCACAAAGAAAGCCAGGAACCTTTCGTTCGCGTTAATATGTGGGTTCAGAACTAGGCGGTCACTTGTTGGCTATCGCGTTCCCGCCTGTTTCGAGTGGCCGGCATATGCGCAGAGGCTGGACAATTCGCGTCCAAGCAAAAGAAAATTCTCATTCCATTTCAGCGGCTCTGGCCTGCCACCGATGATGAAAGCCGCGACTGGAAGCACCGCAGACTCCTTTCCTGCATCTCTGCTAAAACCGGCTGACCATAGCGTAATGCACTCGGATAGGCTGATCGGAGATTGTTTGCTTTGCGAACTATGGTGACCGGTCTCGTGGGAAATGAAGCAGGGGTCGCCAGTAATCCAGAGCTGCTGCTCCAGGGACTGAAAAAGAAGGGGGGGGTGGAAGTGGGACGTGGATGTACAGGGTTTGCTTCTGGGCCATGCAGTGTAACTTCTTTTGCATCGCGAATGTTCAAATCCATTTCTTTCGGAAGGCGCGAGGAACTATTGCCGTTACCCCTCCAAGACTTGGGACTTCCTGCGATTCTAGAGAGCGCCCCGCTGAATGGCTGGGATTCTAGAATGCCCCGCTGAAAAAAAAAAAAATTGGTTTTTGGGGAAAGGAAATGGTGCAGTACCTGTCTCGCATATCGGCGGACACCTGAACCTTCCTGTAAGGGAAGGGGTAAAAGAGGGAGTGATAGAAGAAAGAGGTGCGGTAGTGGAGGGCTCCGGAATAATTCGACCACCTGGGGATCTATAACGTGCACTGACATCGCACAGCACACAGGCGCCTTAGTGTTTCGCCTCCATCGAAACTCGGCCGGCGCACAGAAATCGTTCTTGTGCACAAATTTACCCTTTCATATACCGGAACTATCTACGCATGACGGGCGGCGGCTGCAGTTTCCCATTCCCTTGAAGCATAGCGGAAAAATATAGATTCCTGTCGCTCGAAGCATCTAGTCCAATGTTTCATAGCACTGCTGACTCGTGCAAGCCAACGTGCAAGTTTAACAAATTTGGTTAACCTGCTGGTTTAACATCCCTCGGACATAAACAGCATTTTAAAAGCAACCATTTATTCTGTAACTAAAACGCTTTTTACGGCGCTTTCCTTTCCCGAATGCTGGACGGAAGATTCACACGTCCAAGACTGTAGTGACGATTTCATTCGTTGGTTAGCTTCCGAGAGTACGGTTGGTTGCGCGAAAGCTTTTCTAACGGCCACTTTTTTCGAGACAAGTGGCAAAAGGGTAGCCTACAGGCCGAATCCCTCTCTATATTACCGCTGGGCCGGCCGATTCGTGACCAGAAATTAAAAAAAAAAACAATTGAACGAGGCGACGTATGCTCTCCGGCCACCCGGTTTCAAAACGTTCGCCCCGTCTGAATCTCTTCCACGATCTGCTGTGACTCAGCGTGCGAGACTTGGCCCGCCTCGATACGGAGACTTGAGGCCCGGATAGCGCCCGAAGAAGCGCCGCTCAGCCAAATGAGCGGCACGCCCCTTATCTTGCACGTTTATCGCCGAAAGCCGGCTCTTTCGCCACGGAGAACGGAATGCGCAGCTGGGGGCCATTCCGCGTGCCTCGGGAAGTTACGTGGACGGCATATGGTCGTTTCTCTCTCCTCCATGACCTTGCCGGGTAACAGACGCATGTGCTACGGTACGGCTTGGCGGACAGTGAAAAGCGCGCAGGCGGGCACTCGCAACGCGTGACTTTTGAGCGTTAGAACGCAGGGCATCAAAATAACTGTGATCAATATACGTGGAACTGGTGATGCAGCTTTAACGAGGAAGTATCTAGAACTTCGAGGCGGCCCTTAAATGTTTACGGCGTATACAGGAATATTTCGCCCGTATGACTTGGCTGGGACACTTCAAACCCGCCTCTACGGGCCGCGCCTTAGGTCAAGTCGTGGTCGAGGAGCGCTGTAATGTGACCACTTCGACTTTTGCACCTCAACCCCTCGCAGCACCATCTCTTGAGGATCCGCCCTTCGACAAATTCCATTGCAGCATTGTGCATGATATAGATTGACCCGCAAACCGCTATTATCGACAGAGGCAGTCGAGCAGATCTGCTCCACATAACTGGTATCGCGTAATCGCACTCACGTCGAGTATTTTCAGCGCCGACATCTCCATGGCAACCGCTGCCGAAATTGCACCGTGCGAGCACAAGGCGCATACATTTGTTACCAAGAGAGACAGCAGAGACTTCCAGGCTGGAAGTAATGACACTCCAACTGGCAGCAATGCACACCAATAGCATACGCTCCTTTCGACTGAAGCGGGAAGAAAAACTAAAAATGTGCAGTGGTGGATGCGCTCTCGTCTGTCATTAAAATGGAATGTCTCTTCTGGGGCTGGGAGCGCACGTCGAGGCGGCGGCGTTGCACCGCGTGGCTTCTATTACTCGTTTCTCACTTAAAAAAAAAAAAAGCCTATTTAAGGGGAGGTGCAAGGGAAAACAATTTTTTTCGTCGCGGAGGGCGCGTGGAGATCACGTCGTATCTTTCAGCTCCACCACCCTACAACGTGCCTCGCAGCTTAATATTTAGCGGACGGGGTGGGCTCGAAGAACATCTCTTCTATATACAATGATAGATATACAATATTGCATGGGGCTTAAATGCAACTGGAAACACTAAATAAGGCTGCCCCGAGACCTGACGCAGCTGTGGGTCAGGATTCCTGAACGTGGAGAAGCGAGGCCGCCGGAGATAACTGGGCGTGTCCGCACCGGTGATTCTGCTGTCGGCTCCGTGGCCAGAACAGAACCGCGTCAGAAACACGGTGCTCATCTATCTGACCCTCAGCAGCATTTTCTGGGCCTTGTGCGACAAAAATTATCCAGTAGTTCTCATTACAAACGCAGCCAGTTAGCTCGTGCGCTCATGCCAAGGTCACGGAAATTGCGTCGATCTGCCAGCTCATAACATCGCGCAGCATGCCCCAGCGGCTGCCAAATTCAATCGCGCAAACCTCTCGTTTGCAAACTGCCGGCCGCGCTGCATCAAAGAGCTTGAAATCGCAACAAGGTACGAACCGAATGGGCCCAGCTTGTTGAGCACCTTGCCACCGATGGCTGATCCCGCGCTCTTAGCGAGGTTCTTCTTGGAGTCATCGTCTCCCGAGACTGCGACTTTGATGTTCTCATCAGTGCAGAGCTGGCAGAGGATGTCCTCCAACTCCTTGGTGCTCAGCTTGTCGAGGTGGGCCATGTCTAACGCTGGGAAAACTGACAGGAAGGCGTCAACTGCAAAGAGCTGCTGCGGGCGTACAACCGAACTGCTCGGAGAGCGCGGAGGAATCAATTGGCCTTGACACAAAAACTGCGCCAATGCGGCAGCAGAAGGCGCCCGGAAAAGACTAGCTTGTTTTGTTTGTGAAGTTTGTGCCGCTGGGACTCCTGAAAGGAAAAAGTTTATTCGCAAGGAAATACAGTAATTGATGGTTAAAATAAATATAGGTTTTACGTAAATTATTATCCTTAATTTTGACCAAATCAATTCACAAAATTTTTATACGTCATTTCCGTCGAGAAATGCGCTTCCGGAAAACATTTTTTTTTTCCTTTTCTGCTTCGTTTCTCTTCTCCGGCCGCTCTCTCCGCTTTTCTGTTTCCACCGTTGTGTTTTCGCCGCCATAAGTGAGCTCCAGGGAGCGTGCGTCATCACGTGACCTACGATCAGCTGGTCGACGCCGATTGGTTGCCCAGGGCACTGCCGGCCAATCGTAGCGTCCCCCCTTGACAACTCTCTAGCGCTCGGCAACAACAACAATAGCAAAAAGTTGCCTCAGCTGTGTGTTCACTGTGTAAGGATCGCTAGCAGGGCGAAACGCTTTGTTGTAGCACTCAATCGCGTCGTTTTACTGGTGCTCAATGCATTTTAAGTTCTCCTGCTGACCACCGTCCACCGTCGGCCACCGCCAGCTACACCATTTTGACAAGGGTGAGCCTGTGGGATTTGCGTTTGCCTGTAACGACTCGGAGGTGACCGCTGCAGTTACTTGGGTCAACCAAAGGTCTAACTTGGTGATTTTTATCGCAGTGCTTTACATCATACATTGATTTCGGCCGCCCAATGGTCCCTCGATTGTCTTCCCTCTTCAGGATGTTAAAGCTCTTGTCGTGGTTTGGGCAGAATTCAGTTTTCGCGCTACTATTGAAAGGTGCATGGTTTTGTCGCTTGATTGTTTGTTTACACGCAGTGCTGTGTTTTCTAGCAGTGTCACAGTGCCCTTAAAATATAATCGAAAACAGAATGCAGGCCTTTCCTCCCTTGAGCGTCTGTTCCAACGCCGTCCGCGGTTGGTTCCGCGCGGAGAACGCCAATGGATTAGCCCCGGAGCAGCTCAGCTGCTGCGGGGGTAAGAAGGGGGTTCCGGGGCGTTCCCAGTTTGCGAGGGTCCGCGCAGCCAGCCTTGGCGAGCGTGCTGCCCAAACAGACGGCTTCGTGCCCGTCGCGAACGGGGCCACGCTGGCCCACTCGGCGCTCACGCCAGCGCAAACCTCCGCGTAGCTGTAATTCATTTCGTCGAGACGCTTCATCGGCCACTGAGGCCTTGGGGGCGCCAATTATTAGTCTCGCATGCATATATATCCTCACTTTGCTGCTGGAGCCAGGCTCAACGGCCGGCCGCCGTATGATGCAAGCGCATACATTGCGGCGCGCGTCATCTGCAGAGGTTTCGCTCCAAAGCAGTTTTGCTTATCGGCATCACTCCAAGCGCGCTTTGGTTTGAGATCGCGCTACACGGGGGAGAGGGCGAGTTTCACTCATTCGGGCTTGTTACGTCAGTGCCTGCGCTCATTCGTGTGTCCCCTGCCTATCGTGGGTTATTTCCGAGAATGCGGGCCACCCGCTTTCGTCCGCCTATTTCGGGAGGCTAACACGCTCCGCTGTTTGTAGGCACGGCGAGCTGTGCCCCTTCGACTTTGCATGACAGTTGCAAGGTCGCCGCCGTGTAGTGCGGATGCCGTAGCAACTGGCTTTCGCAGACGCCGCGTCCCCTCTCGCGCCCTCGACGTAGCAGTGACGCGGCCGTCACTGCTCCGACGTCCGCCGACGGTCGCGGTGAGAGCGCCCTGTCCAACCGATTGATTTCTAGTGGAAGGTAGTACTGTACATGCCTGCCGATCATTGCCCCAGCTTTGCGCATGGTTGGGACAGCTGCAGCTCACCGACGGCAGGGCTTCCATCACTCGCACGTCAGTTTCTGAGCGTTGAGCTGTGCGCCTCCCCGTGGCATGAGCTATTAGTTATTCGAAAAAGTTTTGGTCGCACTTTAATTCTGTTCTGCTTCTTTGGTGCTGTTTTAAAGCATCGCAGTAGTCACCCGTTTAGACTACGATAGATATGTGATTTTGAATGCGGTGATCAGGGGTAGGTGTTTTTTTTTTTTTAGGACGCGGAGAGGCGGGCGATAAGAAAAGGCTGAAAGCCCCCACAAGTCGGGCTTCGCCTCATCACAGAGAGGAACTGTGGGGGAAACTTCCACACTTGCGACGTCGAGAGTTGGCCCGGTGCTCATAATTCTCCGTATACAGTAAATGTAAAAACATTGCTAAAATGTGCCGACAGCGGTGAAGATGCCAAACTCTTACTCAGTGCAGACACCCAGTGGCGCACGGAGGGCACGGCTACTGAATACGTGGCAACGCATTCACTGCGGGCGCCTTCATATGAGAGTCCGCGCCTCGCTCACCGGTAGGCTGGTGCTTAATTAGAACTGTGTAAGCAGCTCTTCAATTCCGCTCGAAAGTATCAATGATGGACCGCTTTACAAGCCGGGCATCGCGCCGAGCATATATCCTTTGGCTCGCTTGGTATGTGGTACGCCCCCGCAGACAGCCTGACCGCGCGCGCAACTCGGCGGCGCGATGTTGCCAAATCGTTTTTTGCCAAACCCCTCTCGTTTAGCACCGGTGTCCCCGCTTTGACCTTGGGGCGTGGAGGGGCAGATTGCCAGGCTAGACTGCCGCTGTGCCGCGCTTATTTTGCGCTGCACGCGTTTCTCTTTCGAGACCACTGGTGGCGCGCCAATGAG
>JARKHS020000233.1:0-55094 GCA_030143305.2 Amblyomma americanum | reverse complement strand
AAACACTCTTGACTTTCGCGCCAACCCAGCTGTCGCTGAAATTTGCTTTACTACAAGGACAAACGTCCCATAAATTTTTACAGCGATAGCTGTAATGTACCCGTTCCTGGGTCTCGCATCGGTGTAGTTTAACAGCAGCAGCAGTAGCACTCTGCGCTAACCGGTGCGTGGTTGCCATGGGAACCATCGGGAGGATGGTTGCTGGGGAGGAGAGGAGGACATGACGAGAGTGGAGGAAGGCGTAACCGGAGGGTACGTGGTTACCACGGGAACAATCTGAAGGGTGGTTACAGTGCAACGAGGACAGTATGGCGAGTGTGAGAAATGCTCAACCGGAGGATGATTTGTAAGGTAACCACCCTCACGGTGCTAACCGTTGATGAAAAGTATGGTGAGAGCGTAAGAGTGCGCAAGGGGGGGGGGGGGGGGGGCTGCACGGGAGCCACCGGGAGGGTGGTTACCGCGGAAGGAGAGTATGGTGAGAGCGGACGAATGAGCGAACGGAGGGTGGTTTCCACAGGAAGAACTTGGAGAATGGATGGAAGGGGGTGGAGACTAATACCTACACAGCTGTCTCTGAATCTGGCGTTACTCAGTGGTAACCATCCTGGGAGTTTTTTTTTTTTTTAGTGTCCTAGCACTAGATGCCACGCTACAGCAAGAAATGACGGATGATTAAGCTTCGCTAGGCCAAAAGCGACATTGGTGCTCTAGCGCCTGTTGCGCTTAGTCTTATCGTGATTATTTCTTTGAATTCGATTGTTTAATTTGATACTGATGATTTCATTTAATTTGATTATTGTTAATAAAACTAGAGGGGAAACTTAATGTCCACCTCGGGGTTAGTTTGTTTTTTTCTCATAAAAATCAATGAGGTGCACCGTACTGGCTGGAAGCTTTCGACCTGTAGTGGAGTACTTTTCGCGCCCTCTTCCGAATCGCCTTTATGAAGGCAATTCAGCAGGCAATGGGAAGGCCTGAAGTGAATGAAAAGTGAATGAAAGCGGAATAACAGGCTCTGCTATACAAAGTCGTACGTAATTAGCAGTAAGTCTGAAAACAGGCTTAAATAGAGGCTGGCAAAGCAAGTCATAACAGCGTCCCTCTTTCTTTTATTTTGCGCGGTGAGGCCTGTATTATGCGTGCCATTGTGGGGGAGCGTTGCAGACTTGTCTCAAACAGGGAAACCTGGTTGCTTGCTACAGATTACAGAATACCACTCGTACTGTGCCGAGTGGTATTCGTAAGTTGAGATATTTTCACTGCCATAAGAATCGATTTTCCTGTTAGCTGGCGTGCTGTGCACGACTGCTTGTCCTTATTGCGTGTGGTTAAAATTCCTGCGATCTGATTTTCAGAGAAGCCCCTGTATTCCCTGCTGGGAATGACAGCTTCGTTTAGCGCGTAAAACATTAGAAACTTTTTCATTGTGGTTTTAAAGTATTTTTCGTGGCGTTCGTTAAAATGAAGGCGTTTATCAACGTACTCACTCTGACAGGTTTAACGGAGGTGCCTCGTTTCCAACTGTTGGCTAAATCAGCGCTCAAAGATTGGTTGTCAGGTTACGTCTCTCAGAATATCTGTCATTTATATGTTATCTTTTTTTTGGCCAACAAAACAGTTGCTCCTGAGGGGAAAGTGTTGTTTACAAATATGTTCACAGGTGTTCATAGCGTTGGAATTATTGGGCTTTCATTTAGTTGTTCGGCGGTTTCAAAGCCAGAAACGGCGTTTTAGTGCGGTGCATGCCTTGCAAACGATTATTCTTTCTGCTGCCTAAATAATATCACCTTTTATAGAAAGAGAAACTCTTTCATGCGCAATCATATACATATATACACAGTCATATACATCATCCGTGAAGTGTGTGCCTGCAGTAGCATATACTCGACAATGAAAGAAAGGACAGTCCTTATTTCCGCACTTCGGTAAAAGCTGGCTCTATGCGGCAATGTTTGTTTGTTTTTAGTTTCGTCCATGTGCAAAGCACCTGACACTCCGCAACGTAGTTTTCAGATGAAGAGGATCAACGGCCGGGGAATCGTTGCTGGCAATTTCATGTTCGTGCTCTATTTCTACTGTGTGTACAATGCCTTGACAGGCTACGTATAGGATTACGTATAGGGATGCGTTCTATATCCGAGCATGCGTAATTTAGTTTTCTTGCTTGTAAGCTGCGCCCCTTTCAGCACTTCGTTGCACCGTGAGCGCATTCATTAAGACGAGCACCTTCCGACGCTTTGTGTGGATATTGCCCCGAACTGTGTACAGTTGCATTTTTTATTATAGTAGTCGCGTTCGCCGTGCGGTAACTCGGCATGCTAGTCTATTAACGACACATACGACATTAGGAAGAAAATTAACACAGGAAACAGATCAGTACATTAAATGTAAAATTGTGTAGCACAGTGATCGTGTGGTCAGCGGTCCTGGGATCGTATGTATGGCGCTAGTTTATGTTTAATATGTGACTTACCAACTATCCTAGCACCAAATTCAATCATTTTGAACTTGGTGCTTGGCGCTTTGAACAAGCTGTCATAGATAGCCTGTTCGTGCTTGCCCAATGCATAGAAATAGCTAGGGCGGAAAACAGACCTCTTTGGTCTTCCTGGACATAAGTAGTGGAAGACTAACTAGGACAACGGTACGTGTTGCTCAAGTTTTGCTGTAGTTCACTAGAACCTGCTGCGCAACAAGATGAAAAGATGCAAAATCTACAGGAGCGAGCCGAAGATACTGCCGGGCTGCAGAGGAAAGTGTTCCTTACATTAATTAAAACTTTCCGCCACAGGATGAATGAAGGTGAGATGGAAAGTATTAAATTAATTTACAGCGTTTTGTCACTTTACAGTGCCCTATGCGATAAACAGACTGCGCCACCGGTGAAATTCAACAGGACGAAACCAGAAAATATATGTTCCAGAGACAAGTGGAACAAATAAATATGTTGTGTGAGAAAATACCCTCGCTGAGAGCCTCTCGTGTCTTCTCGTGCGTCCCGTGCCTCACTCGCTGAGGAACAGCGTCATCGGTCTTTCTCTTTGTCCGCAGTTTAGTCGATCTCTCCGCGCATCGCCTCTTCCGCGTTTTCCCTTTTCTCTCTCTTTGGGGGAGAAGAGAAGGCACAGGGAAGCAAGCACTTGTCAACACCGCTCCTCAATCATAGTGATGACGCCGGAAGTCGGTGCTGAGTTGCTGGAGGGGTTCTGTTGCTCTTAGACTGCCGCGCCATGCCACGCACAGCCGAGATTGGCCCCGCCTTAGCGAGCAGCTCCTGACTCAGCATCACTCGGCAGGCTGCAGCGTGGAACGATTTTTACAAAGCTGACGTAAATGTGCTTTATATATGTTGCGCGTTGCTGCTTTTTTGCACACTTATACCCCTGTCACACGGACACTGTAAAGGTACTTTGAACTAATGCTCCATTACCCTAAGGACGAACGCGCGCTGCCACACGGACGCGCCAAAAAACACCTAGCTCAAGGAGCTTCGAAACAAGGCAGCTCGAGTTCGTCCTTTGAGGCTTCAAGGGAGTACTCTCTCTCCCAGCGAGTTAACAGCATAAATAAATTGAGAAAAGAAACGTTCAATTTTCATTTTATAAATTCACTTCATAAGATTAGTGGTGTTTTAAAATATAAGATCATTTGTTTTGTGGCAGTCTCACCACGCCATACTCTCGTTCCAGATATACGAGCGTCACGGTAGCCACGGTAAATATGCCGCCATGTCGGTCATGTTGTTTGTTGCTTTAACATAATACGGTTATAAAACTAATTTACCAAAAAAAATGTGACATTTCTGTATTTACATGTGCAGTGAGGTTTGCAATTTTAATAACGCTTTTCGCCGATGAGGGCGCTAAAAACTTCTTGCGAAGGTCGTTCCGCGACAGTGTATAGCACGGACGAACTCCCTTGAATTAGTGCTCCTTTGGGAGCGTAAAGGAGCATTAGTTCAAAGTGCCTTTAGAGTGCCCGTGTGACAGGGGTATTACTCTGCCTTCAGCCTCCAGCAGAATGGAGCTTTTAGTGCGGTAACGTTAAGGGTCCCGCATAGCGGTAACCCTGGCGTCCACGGCGTACCGAGAAAAGCAGGTGGCCCACCTGACACATAGGTCACGGGACCTTGTGACGTCACCCCAACCTACCCACCGTGGCAGGTGGCAGTTCAATCAAACTGGTCGCAACAGGTTGCCCGGGAAGAGCAACCCGGGTCTCGCAAGCCCCACCTGTGGCTGTGTTTGAAACAGCCACCTGCCGGGGCTGTGGTGCAGCGTTTAAGCGATGCACCACTGCGCCAGGAGTGGTATACGGAATCCTCGGGATCTATGAATGTAAAGTAGAAAGTGACCAATTTAACATACAATGGGCATAGAGTCAAAACCTAGGTGACAGAGAAGGAGTACTTGCGCGGGAAGGATCTGTAATGCTGTCGCATAAGGGTTATGTTGTCGGTGAAAGAAAGTACGGTATCCATATCTGCGAAGTGATGCGCAAAGTGGACCCCAAGGCGCTGAAAAGAGCAATCATTGCCATCGCGTCATACCTTTAAGGCGAAACTTAAGTGTGTGGTCAAGTTTTTAACGAGAAAGCATTATATGTCCCATTAGCACGAAAGCCGGCGTCCCAGCGCCGCCCGTGGCACGAAACTCCTCACTGACGTCACCATGCTCTAGCATGACGTCAGCAGTAGACCATAAGATAGGGCCGTCCACACCAAAGAAGGAAAATTCTTCCGAAGGTGCAGAGAATTGAACCAAGAACCTTCAGTCTGCGAGGAGAGCACGCAAAGGTTAAGCCACAAAGCCAAATTACTAAGCGAATGAAGGTGAACCTAGTGTATGCGCTTCCTTATGACTGTATGCTAAGGAGTAGTTGCGTCTGGTTTGGTTTGGTTCTTAGCGTTTAACGTCCCAAAGTGACACAGGCTATGAAGGACGCCGTAGTGGGAGGCTCCGGATAATTTTGACCATCTGAGGTTGTTTAACGTGCGCTGACATTGCACAGTACATGGGCCTCTTGCAATTCGCCTCCATCGAAATCTGACCGCCGCGGCCGGGGCCAGTAGGTGCATCATTAGAAAGTAAGAATTCAATTCAATCAATTCTTTATTTTTCCAGAAATAATGGATTCTGGAAAGGGTCAAGAGCTATAAGCTTTAATGAACCTCGCAACAGAGCTCACGATGAGACAACGCTTTCGCATTCAAAGCCCGTAAGCAGCCTTAGGTGCTCTCCGTAATTTTATTTATTTATTTATATCTCGCGACAGCCTTAAATCTGTGACTGGACTTCTTGTGCGCTCTTTTTCGAAGACTTAACAGAGCTGAGTATTGCGTGGATCGGAAACAGTAATTGTGGCTTCGTCGTCACTCGCCTCACCGTCGTGAGCCTTTCTCACCATTGTGATAAAGCTCTTGCGACCACTAAGTATTCATGAGCTCTTGGAACGCTACAAATTCATGGCCAAAAACTAGCTACAAGATCGAGATTGAGAGAAAGAGAGGAAGGAAAGAAGGGGAGGTTAACCATCGGGCGAAGAGGACGCCGAAACGCCTCCTCTCTGGCTTGTTGCAAACCGGTTTCGCTGACGCTTCCAGAGCTCTAGCTTCAAGTGCACACAACAGCCCAGAGAGCAATGTGGCGGCGCCCGGGGAGTCGCCAATGAAAAGATTGCTAGCTTGTTTTGCTACTACCAGTTCGCTACCTTGCACAGGGGAAAAGGGAAGGAAGGATATAAAGGGGAAGGAGAAAAGAGAGTGGAGTTAACAATGACGAGTATCAAAACTGCAAAACTTGGGATTTGGTAAAGCGCCAGAAGTTCGAGCAGCAAACCGCGTTGCCCCATACTTGACAAACACTGCACAGAGAATCGTAATGAACGGTCTGGAGATTTCTAAGAAAATTTTCAGTTGGAATTAATTACCTAAGCTTCCATCATATTTGCAAGTGCTGAATGCCTGTTTCAAAGTGATAGCATATCTCTCTTAACTATAAATTAATTGGTAAAACCGCTCTATAATCAAGCGATCAGCTTCTGAACAGAAACAATATACCGCTCTATGATCACGAGCTAAACTTCCGACCCCTGGAAATGAAGTTACCGCGCTAACTACTAAGGAGAGGTTGCAACAACGCACGGCACAGCACTGAATCGTTATATGTTGGCGCAAGAGGAACAACCAACCCCCCCCCCCCCCAAAAAAAAATGCGTACAATAAAGCACGTGCAGGTCGACTTGACGGGCAGTAGCTCTGTGAGCTTTGGGTGAGCGCAAACGCAAGTGTTCGGGTAATTGGTCAGGCGGTACTGCGCGCGGCACAGGGCAGCACCTACCTAATGAATCCCCCTAACGATCCTCTCCGCCCGCAGTCCTCGTTAGTCTTTTCCATCGCTCGCAGCCGTCGGCACGTGGCGGTATGTAGACACGCAGCCGCGTTTAATGAAGAGCAACGCTCCAATGTCCTCCCTTGCTTACTTGCGAACGCTAAGAACACTTCGGACCAGTGCTTCTTGAAGTTGAAGGCTTCAAACAGATATTCCGTGCACACGGTTATGAAGATGCGAAGCTGCATCTAATCAGAGAACTTTCCTTTCGTAGACAAAAACTTCCAGAGGCGCTGCTTAATAATTGGTTTTTGGGGAAAGGAAATGGCGCAGTATCTGTCTCATATATCGTTGGACACCTGAACCGCGCCATTAGGGAAGGGATAAGGGAGGGAGTGAAAGAAGAAAGGAAGAGGGAGGTGCCGTAGTGGAGGGCTCCGGAATAATTTCGACCACCTGGGGATCTTTAACGTGCACTGACATCGCACAGCACACGGGCGCCTTACCGTATTTCCTCCATAAAAACGCAGCCGTCGCGGCTTTATGGCCAATTTTTAGTTATGTCGGATTTAGTGGGAATTGAGTGATTAAATGTGCAGCTTAGCGATGTGCAGGTCTCTCGGACAGTGACGTTTTACGCTGTAACCGAAATTGCCTCAATTCAACAAAAAATATCCCTATTTCAGGCCTCCTTTACCTGCAGCTCCTTGAAAACTCCGGCAATCTGGGAAAAGTGAGAAAATTTCGGTTCTTAATATTCCCTGAAACTCCGTAAAAGTGCCCTTTGAAACAAATTTACCTCGTCAAGTTTCTAAAAAAGAACTTCCCCAAATGGGACATCACAGTTCTCGAATGTGAGATTGAAACATTCGCATAATTTTTAATTTTGAATATTTTTATGGAACCACCCACCGCGGCGATGCAATCAATGGCTTGGGCGTTGTTCCCAAGGTCACGGTGGATCGAATCCCCGCAGCGGTGGACGCAATTGTATGGAGGCAAAATACAATGACGCCCATGTGCTGTCAATGCCAGCGCACGTTAAATATATCCAGTTCGTAAAAATTAAATCGCAGCCCTCCACTACCACGTCCTTATAAGCCATGTGTCGCTTCGGGACCTTAAACCATACAATTTAAGATCTCTTTTTTTTTGTTGCCAAAATGCTGATGTCATTGACGATCTATGAATGGCCCAAACACATTGCAGGCACGTATTGAATGGCTGGTGACATTGAACGACCCGCACCTTACATATCCTAGCGCATCGGTAATTTACTTGAAGGTCCGAGCCCACGTGCCCAAGCTATTGCTTTTATCATCTTATTTTCCTAGCTTCAACTGGCTAGAACTTCCTTCCCTGTCATATCACTGCCGTAGCTTGCTCACCGAACTTTGTAGCTGCTCTGGCATCTTGCAAACTCCGCCCCTTATGTAAGACCCCGAACGAATCCCTGACTAAACTCCAAGCGAATGAACTCTTGTAAGGCGGACTTGTCATGCGTATCCTTTTCTTAAGTGCCGAGTTTTTCTCTGATTTTTCTCTAATTAGAGTTTTTGTCTAAAACCTCTCATCGAGTTTTTTTCTACTAATTTCTCACATTGATCTAGGCCACACTAAGAACATTCACATACACTTTTTTTAATTTCAGTGACTATTGACTTCTTTCACATACGATACGATAACATACCATACCATACCATACCATGCCATACCATACCGTACCATACCATACCATACCTATACCATACCGTACCATACCATACCATACCATACCATACCATACCGTACCATACCATTACTACACCATACCATCCAGTAAAGGAAATTTCTTAGCTGTTATCACTACATGCCATAAATTCACAATATCTCCTTCGCTCTCTATTTAGCCGCAATTTCAGCAACAACTTGCACTGATCTCGAGTGAAATAGCGGGGATACGGAGAGTGAATGCAGAGAGCCAGAAAAGCGGAGTGGGAGAGCTCGCTTGCTTGAATTGGGAGTTGACTCAGCGTGTGCAGACACTTATTGCAACATAAACAAATTTAACAGAAATTCGGGACCTTAGCCAGGTTAAAGCTCCCAGCCCTCATAACTTATGAACGGTTGTTTCTTCCGCATACAATAAATTGGTCTGTTTTACAGTAGCATGGCGACAAAGAAAACGGGTGTATCAAAAAAGTCACGAGAAAGTCACGTTAGATTCTCCGGTGCATGCGAATGGCTTCTTTCTTCTTGCATTTGTTTTTGAGTTAATGAAGAGTTTTTGTTCGAATACAAGCAGACGTTATCGACTTAACATACGGAAGCTGTGAATGGTTTACGGGCTCCAAAAATAAAGGCACGGGACATTTTTCTGCGTAATTAGCACGTATTTTATTATATAATTGCTTGAAGAGTGTACAGATTTTTCGATTATTTCTGACGTGATTTTAACTGTGGTACTCACTGACGTTTCTGTTATTTAGTTTCCCTCTAGAGTTACTACAAACAGGAAGCGCTGTGCGGATGGCCGCGGAAATAAATGAGAAAGCTTTAAATAGCAGCAAAAGGAAATTGCGGGAATGGCCATCTGAAATGTCCTTTTTTTCGTTTCAATTTTTGTTTTGATCTCTGCAAAAATGCGCCTACCTTGATTGGAATTCTTTCTCTTTTCTTCGTATAAACAAAGGAAGAAATGAAAAGGGGCATTTACAGAAGCTTTCGATACTTTGAATTTTGAGTAAATTTGCTTTTTTTTTGGTCACGCACAGCTAAAACAAGAATAACGGGACAGAGTATCGCGAGGACAGCGAATTCTTCGAAAACGGCCAGGTCCCTGTTGAAGAAAAGAAAAAAAAAAGAATTTGCCCGCCGACTCTGTTCCCGTTCAGAAATGGAATCGTTTCTCGCCTGACGTACTTCCGCTGATTGCGCTATCAATCTACCTCAGCGCCGCACCGCGGAGAGAGGCCAGGCTTCTTTTTGTTGTTTCCCCGCAGGGTTTATTACGGGCTGCTACGCAAGACGGAGAAATGCACCGAGAACAAATTACGAGCGACTCCTTTCTCGCCCACGCGGCATCTTTCTGGGGAAATTTTAATAGCCACTATTTCACTGACGGCTGCGCTCTTTGACAGTCACTACGCATTGCTCTCTTTTCTGCGCCCGGAAGCGATTATTTAAATATTTTCGACACGCCCACAGCTTCTCTTCGATCGGAAATAAATGGCACGGCGGTACTCACAGCAGGCATCAAAACCTTTCGGAGCGAGTGAGTAAAGGGAAAAAACTAAATATTCTCTCAGGTTTAACGCTCTCCCTAAAAAATTACAAGCGCGCTTCGGCCTTCTCATACGAAGCATATAGGCAGAACGTCTAGATTCTAGACCATGTATAGTTAGTTGCCTCGAGGGACTGGACTTTTTGCACGATTTGCATTTTTCGAAATCTTTTGACGCCACGAGGAACCTTTTACAATAGATTGTCATGCAAAATAACCAGAGCTCTGTTTGTGGTTTTAACCGATAAGGTGGCAGATTTGAAGATAATATTTCGTGTAGCCGCTACGATGCGGAGAAGCTTAAAGGGCTGCAAGCATCCGCAAGGGCTCTGTGGTCATGGTGCTCGGCTGCTGACCAACCCGAAAGACGCGGGTTCAATCCTAGCCGCGGTGGTCTCATTTCAATGGAGGCGAAAAGCTAGAGTCCCGTTAAAGAACCGCGGGTTGCCGAAATTATCCGGAGCCCTCCACTACAGCGTCCCTCATAGCCTGAGTCGCTTGGGGACGTTAAACCCCATAAAATATAAACTGAACATTTAGGACTGCAGAGCAACATTCATACTTAGACGAGAAAGAAAATATTAAGGAAAGAGCGGTTCTCGGTTTTTACGTCTGTAATTAGTGGTGTGTGAATATTCGAAATTTTCGAACGGAGAAACGAATATTCTTCTATTCGATTCGATCAACGAATCAAATAGTGCATGTTCAAAATTATTTGAAGTGAATCGATTTCGACCCTAAATTTTCGAATAGCTTTCGAATAATGGACACGAAGTTCAAATAGCGCACGCTGTAGTTTTCTCGAACGACTGTTTCAAAAACAGGGCTCACTCCGACGACGCGCAGCATGCTTGCGCGATCGATCTGTGCGTGAAGGAGTGTGCCAGCGCCGCAACGCCTTCCATTTGTGTGGCGGCATTCTTGATGCTCATACATACGGCCTCCAAGACTGCAGGGTGACGCTGCAGGGTTCAGCAAGCCCTATTTTCATGTTCGATATGGGAGGCCATAGATCTTAACTGCCTTCTCTCTTATTACCTGAGATAGGGCACTAGCTTGTTAGACGTCGTCGTCAGTCGTAAAAGGCAGTAGCAAGGTTCCAAATAGCCTAGGAAGTGAGAGTTACTGAATAACTCTTAAGTGGCTCGCATTATTCATCGAAGCTGTGTGGTTCAAGCAGCTGCCTTCCGTGTGAGTTGTCTACGAAGCCCTGCTTGTAGGTGTCGAAGGGACAAAAGTGGGGTGCTAATACAGGCCACAGCGGTGATCTTCGGCTTGTTCCATACGAGGTATAATAAAGTTAATGCGCGATGTTTTTGCATACAGTGGTTAATCCTATCGGCAGTCTGAAACTGAGTTGCTTAGCGTATGGGCCCTGAGAATTTGAGAAGAATGCAGCGTCCACACTCGCATCTGCAAGTGACGAGGCGGAGATGGTGTGAACAATACATGAAACCATTTAGCCTTTTGCGATACACCTGATTTTTTGGTTAAATCGCTGCTCCTGGTCCGAACGCCATTGTCGATAAAGATTGTAGTCCCCAGCTTAGCTAAGATAACATTAGAGGAGCGCACGATGCCTGTGGTGGGACATTCAGAGCGAGCGGAACAGCTGCAATTTCGCGTTTAGAAAATGATTAACACACCAGATTTGGGAAGCTGGGTGCGATGAATTCTGCCAATTGATATAAATAAGCGTACGACGGACAACGCAGCAACGCTGAGTTTTAAACTAACCGATATATTTTGACTATAATCGAGGTAGCAGTTACTTTTGAACAGTCAGTCAGAGCGCAGGTATTTGGTTACAGAGGAAAGCTCTAGAGCTTTCTCAAATCTTCGCGGTTTCACATGCGTCCTGTTGTGGGATCGAACTCAGTAACTTCGCCTGTCCGTTGCAGTTGGCCTTTCAACGAACCTAACCAAGAATTTTTTGCTTTTTATAGCGTCAACAGGTCAAATAATCTCGCTGCGTGACATCATAAACTACATGGCGTGCTTCGACGCTGGCATAGCTGCGAGTCCTTTAACGAACAATGTTTCACTAAAAACTTTTAGTGGGTTTAAACAGCACCATAACGTTGTGGCGACAGAGAGAGAGAGAGAAAGTAATTTAATGAAAAGGAAGGTATAGAGGTCGGCCTGGGGTAAGGTGACAATTTAGTTCAATATTTAATTCAGCTGAATGTGCTGCTGCTTAAAAAGGTGACGGGGCAGTGATGCAGGTGCTGCCTGTGAGATTTACGCCAGCGGTACGCTTCCTTCACAGTGGCTTATGACAGTGACAAGCAGACGCACTCCGTCGCCTCAGGATGTTACCTAACATTCCATGTCAACAAGTTGTGAAACGGAATTCTAATACGTACACCGCAGCTAAGGATCAGTGGTATGAGCATTCACATCGGATGCGGGAGATGCAGGGATCATTAGTATTGCCGGACACATTCTAAGCAGAAAGGAGTAAAGAGGCCAGCTTACTTCTTTTTAACTTCTATATAGGCGTATTGGTCTGTATAGTGTACCCGGTGGTTTTCGAATGGGTGCAAGCTTTCCTCTGAACAGGGATCCTAGTTGTATGGGGTGAAATATTAGGAAAAATTTCGTTTTTGACCTTACCTTGAGAACGGACCAAACACGTTGGCCATGGCATTGTTTGGCCAAGCTATCCTTGCGGCCAATTTAAGTATAAACGATCAATATAAAAACTTTGGATTAAGATTAAATACGTCGTGCTCTCGAGTATACCCTTGATAGCGTTTCAGGGTAATTTACGAGCGGCAGTCGACCATCTACCCGCCGCGGTGGCTCAGTGGTTAGGGCGCTCGGCTACTGATCCGGAGTTCCCGGGTTCGAACCCGACCGCGGCGGCTGCGTCTTTATGGAGGAAAAACGCTAAGGCGCCCGTGTGCTGTGCGATATCAGTGCACGTTCAAGATCCCGAGGTGGTCGAAATTATTCCGGAGCCCTCCACTACGGCACCTCCTTCTTCCTTTCCTCCTTCACTCCCTCCCTTATCCCTTCCCTTAGGGCGCGGTTCAGGTGTCCAACGATATATGAGACAGATACTGCACCATTTCCTTTCCTCCAAAAACCAATTATTATTATAGTCGACCATCTTAGCCAGCGTACGCGCCTCGTATGTACACATTTTGTTGCGGCTAAGCGAACAGGGACTGAGTGTTCTGTGCGGCGTGGCAAACAAACACTGGGGAACGCGCTCCAAGCGCCTCGTTCGGCAGCCAGACAAGAATCCACATCTGCTTCGCCTGTTAGAAGCAAGAGGCGCCACGCCGGCTCAGTGACGGGGTCTTCCAGGAGTCACAGGCGAGGATTGTCGAACCTAATGAAGCTTCGCTGCGCTATCGTTCCGGTTACCGCGTACGAGGAAAATGCCAGTTCCACACGAAACGCTACCCAGTTGCATGCGCTCTCGTATGGCTTTGTTTTCGGGAGGCGTTCAAAGGGAACCGCTTCTGGCGAAAACGTCTCGTTATACCTTGTATGCACTCGTGAGACGCACCGTTTCTTTCCGAGGCAGGTTTCTTGTTAGCGAATAAATAGCACTAGAAAGGAAGGTTACGCGCCGCACTCGGGTATATTAGATTATTAGGAACTGCGTCTGTACGACCTAAGCAGTTGATACGTCTCCAGGCATGATTTAACGTTCACGCAAGCATAGCTACGACTGAGTACAAAAATAAAGAAACATGTGAAGCGTACAGAAACACAACTCGGTCACGTGTTACAGCAAAAGTGGATTTATCGGCAACCCGTCAAATGAAAATAGGGAAAAGGACTGCTAGGAAAGTGGAACCCACAGGCGTAAAGTATTTTGTGTTAAGACAACACTGTGATCAGTTCGGTCTAACTTCTTCCTGGTGAATATGTCGAAGTAGTTTCAGGTATGACGCTACTGTATGAATATCACATTAATCTGTGTTCCGGCAACCGGCAGTTCAAAAAGTACTTTAATGACCTTATTTAGGGAAGGAAACGTAAAGACCTCGGTACTAAGGCCCGATTGGAAAAAGATGAGCAGAAATTTCTGAAAAAAAAAAGAGGTAAGATAACTGTCTCACTCTTAGTGCTGTTGCAAATGGGTTACAAGCCCCAAGGGTAGCGTTGGCCTGGCGGCCTGGGGCAAAGCTGGAAACATCCGAAGGTCCCGGCAAAGGATGAGTCGACTGGCAACAGAACAACTTGTTTATTCTGGCATCGCAAAAGAGCAGCCGGTCAGGGCGACCACGTTACTCGCAGGAAGAAATCGGAGTCTCTCTCGCAGTGCTGCCAACCTCGAAAGCCACTTCACCCCCAAATTTTCACTCAAACTTCCCTAGATTTCCCTAGATCCGAAAAAAAATATTCAGGCATGGAAAAAAGGTGCGTAGTTGAATTGTGAACTCCTTTATTTCGCAGAGACCTAGCTCTTACCACACTTTGGTAGCAAATTTGAATACAATAACACATTGATTTCCCATGCAAACTCGCGTACCACGTGATCACGGGTAAAGAAAACAGTTCATATCACAGCCTAATAAATCCTGGCCTAAGCCCTGAAATGAACGAAAATCTCGCAGTGAACACTTACGCTCACCGGCTGCAGTCAAAGAGCGAGGGAAAATCCACTTTGTACCCAAATGTTGGTGTGAACAAACAAACGCTAAAACATAGGACACGTCATTCGGGTGGCATCCCGACTGAGTTTCACTCCTGCATATACATTTCTTTTTTCATGAGGTCAATTAAGCGTTCTTTCACTGCAAAGTCATAACAGTTGGCCCCTCTTAGAACCCGCTTGGCGTGAAGCGTAGCTGCCAGGGTTTGCGTCACCAAGCTGTTTCTGGTCTTTGTTTTCATCAGGTTGATCTGAGAGAAAACTCTCTCCACTGTTGCACTGGAGTGCGGCAAACAGAGAAGCTTGTAGACGAAGTCGCTCAAGAGAGGGAACATTGGGCTCCCGTCTCCTTGCCTGGCGTCTCTCACTCGTTTCCAAAAGCGTTGAACGCTCGCATCTGCCGGCAGGTCTATTTCTCTATTGCGGAGCAGTCTCCATTCTGCGTCAATTTTGTTCATTTCTCTTTCTGGCACCAGAGAAGGGAATGATGTGGCAAGTGGGGCTATTGAAGAAATCCGCTTTTCGATGACAACTTGCGGGTCGATTGCCTCCAGTATGTTCATCTGGACGTTGTCCAATGGGATTCTGGTTAATATCTGGCTTGCCGCTTCAATATAAAATTCCAAACATCTGAGGCGGAAGTTATGATGGTTCGGTCTATGCCGTGAGGTTCCGACAGTGCCGACATCACTTTTCCGCCGAGGTATATCTCCTCAAGAGGTATGAAGTTCTTTGGGTCTCTGTACGGTACACGCTCCAACGGTACATCCCGCAAACAGATCGGCTTTATGTCACGCTGAGTCGAGGGCATCTCCTTTGTGACCGAGACCGCTACCCCCACACGCTCTAAGGGTGTCTGGGAGTGCATGCAAAAGTGCGCGAAGTAGTGACACACGCCTGCGAGACTTCATATGAAGTCGCCTAAGCTGTTGTGAAAGAGCAACGACTCTTTCTGCTTGCATCCGGGTCGAGTTGGTCCTCAAAAAGACTAACCACTTCACCTTCAACTGGCGAGTCACGGGGACTGGTTCTATATTAAGGAGACTCGTCACGAATTTTTCTACGGAATTTCACCGGAACCCAGCCAAGAGAGTCCAACCTAGACCAGCCCTTCCAACAAGCAGCTCACCCTTAGTTTGAAGTGCTGAAACAATTCGTTTGTAATTTCCTCTCTCTGCTCGATTGAATTTTTTAACTGTTCTAATTGTGTTCTCATTTGATGTTACTGCTTGTATCGTTGTCCTAATTGCCCTCTTTGTATGTTTAAATATGTTTTACTAGATCTGTTCTTTTGAACCTCTTTCCATGGCTTTGTTCTTGTATTTTCCTATGTACGAAGCCCTCCCCTCCTTACGTAATACCCTGAGAAGGGGCGGGGCCTTAAGGGGAAAATAAATGATGATGATGATGAAGTGGTGACAAAGAATGTGCGGTGCAGAATGACTGGAGTAGCAAATTTAGTCAATCTGCTCCTCTGAAGCGGAGAAAAAAAGCAGAATCCACCGTTCTCGCCGGCCTACAGAAGAATGGCTACACACGTGGCTTTATTCAGCGCGTTGGTCGCCAGTCAAGCTCAGAGGACAAGGGGACCAGCTAACAATGAGACAATGAAACGCGCGCGTTGTGCTTCTATATGTGAGGGGAACCAGAGAGGCACTCGCACGCATTCCGAGAAAACATGGAATCTACATAGGCTCACGAACCGGTGTTTCGACAACAAGCCGCTTCTTGCCACGACCGAAAAACCGCGTCCCAGAGAAAAACAACCAGGTGTCGTTTACAAAATCTTATGCTCAAAGTGCCCGGCACACCATATATTGGCGAAACAAAAAACCTCCACCAAAGAATAAGGCAACACAAAAATGACATCCGGCAAATGAATTCAGAATCTAACTCCCTCGCCGAACACTGCGAGCGCGCCGACCACAGGATAGCCTTCAAGGAGGTGAGCGTCTTGGCCGTGGAGCCAAACCGGTTCAAGAGGCGACTGCGGAGTCATGGCACATCCGGCTCACAAAGGTGTCGATGAATAGCACTCCAGCAATTAACACTCTCCTCTGCGTACGTTAGTGCATGGACTGCGCCACGCGCTAACAAACGGAGAACGAAGGCAGCAACCCGCTGCTTCTGGCACACTTTAGTCACCCCTGAAGAAGAGACCGCGTTGGTCCAGAAACCTTGGCTAAAGTTAAAAATATTGGTTGGCGTCAGTTTCCTCTAAACACACCCAACTACCTTCAGCCGTGATTTCTAGGAATCGTGCTTCTTGGACAGCGTGCTTCTGGTACTGCTAAAGCTAGACTGTTCCAGGAACCGACCAGGAAATTCGAAGCAAAGGAAGCGTCCCAACTTTTGCCTGGGCAGATGCGCCATCGACTCTGTTCAAGGGCGGTGGCCAGACTTGTTTATTAACGGGTAAAGAAGGCGGGAACCGGAGGCAAACCCTATTTCAGGGCGCCCCTCCGCCTATCTCTACCAGCGCTTCCCTCATCATCTCTGTACAGTCCGTGCATTTCCTTCACCATGTAAATAGAATGTCTTGTCCCCCCAAAGTCTCCCTGAGTCCCGTCATCCTCGTACCTCCTCCCGGCCCGACCACGCCATCTCGATCCCAACAACGCTTTCCCCTCGTGCACATGGCGCATAGCCAGATTCTCAAAATCAAGGTGGTGAAGAAACAGTGAATAAGGAACCGATTCACATCGAAAAATAAAAAAGACCCATGCGGAAGGTAAAATTTCCCTAGATTACAACAATAATCCCTTTTCCCCTAAACAAAGTTCAAATTCCTTAGATTTAGGGGAAAATCCCTAGGGTTGGCAGCACTGCTCTCTCGGCGTCCGGGGCAGCGGCTTTTTTTATACCCTCGGAGTCGAGGGCAAGAAGGAACGGCTGGGGAAGAGGCGTCCGATACGGCGACGCTTGAACATGTCCAGACGTGACGGGCGCGTCCGCCAGGCCGGCGCCGGTCAGACCTCCTCGCCTCCCAGTTGGGGAGCTCCTCTCCCCGGCTGCCGCGCTTTGACAAGCGTGGGCACCAACATGCACACACACACACACGCACGCACGACGACACGTGGCACTGAAACCTGCCTGGACGCGCTTGGCGGGAGGCGTTGCGGCAGCGATGAACGGGTCCAAATGACCGCCGCTTTGAACAAAGCCGCGGCGTCCGTTGCATCCGCGCCGGCTATACCGCGCGTCGTAGGCGAGACGTAACAGTGCACAACTCAACTACAAGATGGGAGAAGGTCTGAAGAAAGAGAAAAAAGTGGAAGAACCGACGTAGACCGCGCATTTACCAGCAAGCTGAGAACTGCAAGTGAAAAGAGAAAAGTTGGCTTACTGAAACAAACGACTGCTTTGAAAGGAGTGATTTCAGGGCACTTAACGCATAACCGAAAGTGAATCTTTTATTCAGCATGCTCGTCGCGGCGTCAGCAGTTGCAGCTTTGTCCTTGATATCGCCTGAGCAGGTCCTCTTCTCTGTTTGGTATTATTCGATTATATATGCCTAAGAACTAGAAATGAAGAGCAAGTTTGATGCTCGGTTTTATTTCCTTGTGAAAAATGTCGCATGTTAAAAGATACTTGAGTAGCTTCTAAAGAGTTTCTCAGTGTACTACGACAGGGGATAGTTTATCTTTAGCACCTCCGACAGCGATACTCTCTCAAAATGAGAAAATAAAGAGCTTCTCCGTGACCTGTGTTAGCTTGCGCTTTACCGATTGCTTGAAATTATTCGATACAAAATTTTCGCTTAGAAGTCGTGAAATACATGTCGGTTCGGTCTGTGCAGGTGGACAGAATGTCAATGTGGGCATTATTTACGTGATAGAGTGCAATTAGAATACGACTAATAAAATACAGTTGGCGTAGAAGTAGAGCATCCGCCTCGCGTGTAAGATGACCGGGGTTCGAATCCCGGTGCCGCGCAATTCTCCACCGGATTAAAAAAAAAAGGAAAAAAACTACGCGTGCCGATGGAATTGCACAACCAGGCCTGGGGTGCGGCCTGAGCTCGGTGACCAGAACCGACAACGCACTTCCTCACCAGAACAGGACTTGGCCACCCTGGTGCAGTACTTGGCCACGACCTTCTATGAACAAACCAGTTAACCCTCGGCCCTCAGTCCCCAGCAGCTGCGGAACAACTGACCAAGGCGGCGGCCAGACCTGTGACGCAGCGGAGGGTGCTAATAATGTCTGGCTCCGGACAGGCCGCCACTGGAATCTGAACCTGGCAACGTTCAACGCTAGAACCTTATCTAGTGAGGCTAGCCTAGCAGTGCTGTTCGAGGAACTAGCGGACATTAAATGGGATGTCATAGGGCTCAATGAAGCTAGGACAGGGGAGGCGTGTACAGTTCTAAAGGACGGGCACATACTGTGCTATCGCGGATTAGCGGATAGGCGAGAACTAGGTGTGGGATTCCTCATTAATCAGGATACAGCTGGCAACATAGAGGAGCTTTATAGTATTAACGAGAGGGTAGCAGCTATTGCAATAAGGCTCAATAGGAGGTACAAGTTGAAAGTGGTGCCGGCTTATGTGCCTACATCAAGCCATGATGACCAGACCGTTGAAAGTTTCTACGAAGATGTGAAATCGGCAATGAACAAAGCAAAATCACAGTACACTGTACTGTTGAGCGACTTCAATGCGAAGGTGGGCAAGAAGCAGGCTGGCGACCGGGTGGTAGAATGGGGTAGGTTCTAGGAATAGCAGGGGAGAGTTATTAGTAGAACTCGCAGATATAAATAATTTACGGAATCATGAATACCTTACCCTACAAACGAGAGAACAGGAAGTGGACCTGGAAGAGCCCCAATGGTGAGACTAAACATGAAATCGACTTCATACTATGCGCTCAACCTGGCATTGTTCAGGATGTGGATTTGTGGACATCATCGGAAAGGTGCTCTGTAGCGACCACAGAATGGTAAGGTCTAGAATTACCTTAGACTTGAGCAGGGAACGGAAGAAGCTAGTGAAGAATAAGTCCAATAACGAGTTAGCGATAAGAGGGAAAATAGAGGAATTCAGTATATTGCTGCATAACAAATATTCTGCCTCAACTGAGGAAGACGATCTTAATGTCCATACAATGAACGATAATCTGACAGCTATCATTACGGAGTGCGCAGTAGAAGTAGGCGGTAGGGCGGCTCGACAGGATACCGGCAAGCTATGTCAGGAGACTAAAGATCTGTTTAAGAAACGCCAAAACATGAGGGCGTCTAACCCTACAGACATGATAGAACTAGCAGAGCTATCGAAGTTAAATAAGCGCAAGGTAGCCGACGTAAGGAAGTTTAAAAAGGTAGAGAATCGTGCATGCTCAAAAGTATGGAGGTGGCCTAAAGGTGGTGAATAGGAAACTAGGCATTGGTAAAAATCAGATGTATGCATTAAGAGACAAGCAGGGCAATGTCATTAGCAATATGGATAAGATAGTTAACGTAGCCGAAGAGTTCTACAGAGACCTGTACAGTAGCCAATGTAATCAGAGCGTTAATGAGAAATACAGCAGTGCACAGCAATGCGTCATCCCGCCAGTAACGAAAGAGGAAGTAAATAAAGTCTTAGGAGCAATAAAAAGGGTAAAAGCAGCGGTGAGGATCAGGTAACAGCAGATCTGTTGAAGGATGGAGGGGACATGTGCTAGAAAAAGTATCCACCCTGTATACGCAATGCCTTATGACCTCGACTGTACCAGAAGCTTGGAAGAATGCAAACATTATCTTAATTCGTAAGAAGGGAGACGCCAAGGACTTGAAAAATTACAGGCCGATCAGCTTACTATCCGTTGCCTACAAAGTATTTACTAAGGTAATCGCTAATAGAGTCAGGGCAACCTTACCCTTTAATCAACCAAATGACCAGGCAGGCTTTCGTAAAGGATATTCAACAACAGATCATATTCACACTATCAATCAGGTGATAGAGAAATGCGTAGAATATAACCAACCCCCATATATAGCATTAAATGATTATGAGAAAGCATTCGACTCAGTGGAAACCTCAGCTGTCATACAGGCATTGCGGAATCAGGATGTAGAAGAAATTTATGTGAAAATACTGGAAGATATCTATAGCAACTGCACAGATACCATAGTTCTCCATAAAGTCAGCAATAAAATTCCAATAATGAAGGGCGTCAGGCAAGGAGACACAATCTCGCCAATGCTATTCGCCGCCTGTTTACAGGAGGTGTTCCGAGGCCTGGATTGGGAACAGTTCGGCATAAGAGCTAATGGGGAATACCTAAATAATCTGCGATTCGCTGATGACATTGCCTTGCTGAGTAACTCAGGAGGTGAACTGCAAATCATTTTCAGTGAGTTAGACAGGCAGAGCAGAACGCTGGGCCTAAAAATTAACACGCAGAAAACTAAGGTAATGTTCAACAGTCTAGCAAAGAAATGCAGTTCACAATTGGCAGCGAGAGCCTGGAAGTTGTAAAGGAATACGTTAGGGCAGGTAGTGACAGCAAATCCGGATCATGAAAGGGAGATAACTAGAAGGATAAGAATGGGGTGGAGCGCATATGGCAGGTTCTCTCAGATCGTCAATAACAGTCTACCAATTTCCCTCAAGAGGAAAGTGTACAACAGCATAATCTTACCGGTACTCACCTACGGGGCAGAAACGTGGAGGATAACGAAAAGAGCTCAGCTTAAGTTAAAGACAACGCACCAAGCCATGGAAAGAAATATGATAGGTGCAACGTTACGAGACCGGAAGCAGGCAGAATGGGTGAGGGAACAAATATGGATTAATGACATCCTAGTCCAAATCAAGAGGAAGAAATGAGCTTGGGCAGGGAATGTAATGCGAAGACAAGACAACCGCTGGTCCTTAAGGGTAACGGAGTGGATTCAAAGAGAAGGCAAGCTTAGCAAGGGGCAGCAGAAGGTTAGGTGGGCGGATAAGATTAAGAAGTTCGCAGGCATAGAGTGGGTGCAGCTGACAAAGGACCGGGTTAATTAGAGAAACACGGGGGAGGCCTCTGCCCTGCAGTGGGTGCAGTCAGGCTGATGATGATGATGATGATGATGAATTAATCTTTATACATTTTTTTGTGGCAAAAGGTTATGTTGAAAAATGACGTCGCTGCATATGGTGCCGCCAGGCAAGCAACGTCAATATCACGTACGTCATAAAACACATTAACTGCATACGTATTTGCGGCATTACAAAGTAATGCCTCGCAGCGGTGCTTGAAGCAACCGTCTCGTATGCGGGAGGCGCGGGGCTCGAAGCCCAGTTTTGCCAGGTACTCACCAGTGATACATGTACAAGCTCTCCCCTGGCCTGATGCTCGGCCTCTCTGGGGTGAAATGCTTGGAACATTGCTTGATTGCTTCGGATTGCACTCTATAATGTAAATAATACCCGCCTTGCTGCACAATCCACGTATTTCGACTACACCAAAGTATATTTCATGGCTTTTAAAAGAGAATCTTTATCGAATAATTTGAGACACCTAGTATATAATGCATACATCCACTTACATGATCTTATCGGTATTCACGGGACATGATTGCAATTGCGCGAAAACTTATTAGAGAGGGAAGAATTCAACAGTCGAAGTATCGCCCTCATTTCCCCGGCAGGCAAAGCGGCCAAATAAAACAATTGTGCAAAACTGTCGTTGTTTTGGGAGGTGCTAGCACAGCCTCATTATTCTATCTGATTTTACCATCAGCCTCTTTACTATACGTCGAAATAATCGTTCAACAGTGGCAGACCAAAATAAGTCTCCCATAATATGGAAATGACTTGGTTCCGCCACGCTAATGACCTCGACGGTTTAACGACGCGCTGCATGCTTAGGAAGATAAGCAAGGAAGGCGGGCGGCTGTGGGAACTAAATGAGCCTTGAAAACGCTAAAGCGTGAGTCGCTTTTTGTCCAGTAGGCACTGAGGTGAACGCCGCTGTCAGCAGTATCTGTTTTTTTTTCTCGGATGTTTGCACTACGTTGCCACTTTGCCTGATGTGACGCGCCCAATGTGACATCCAACAAGACAGCAGCTCCTGTTGGGCACAGTGCGCTTTGTGCTAAGTGGGAAGAAAGTGGCTGGTACACTTTCGGTAGCTCTCTCTCTTTTCATTTTGGTTCTTTATTGGTTGACCCTGCCAGGCGCCTGCAGCGAAGCAGATGCTGTGGTTATGGGATATCTCACCTCAAGTATTGTTTGCTTTTTAGGTCATTAGTGAGGGTGAGCGTAACCGCATTGCGTACAGACATCGTACATGTAATGTGTATCTGAAAACAAACTAATTACCAGCGCATCATTTTTGCAACAGCTTACTTATCATGCCTTACCCCAAAAATGGCGAACGCTTCAACTTCAATGCGTTCTGTCAAGCTATTGTGTCAGCATACTTAATAGACGAAGGCGAAGTTGGAATGACTATAGATAATCACAAAAAATTAAATTCAGCAAAAAATAAACACCGATAAACAGAAATATGAGCCGCCGTGGTGGCTGAGTGGTTACGGCGCTCGGCTGCTGGCCCGAAAGACGCGGGTTCGATCCCGGCCGCGGCGGTCGAATTTCGATCGAGGCGAAATTCTGGAGGCCCGTGTACTGTGCGATGTCAGTGCACGTTAAGGAACCCCAGGTGGTCGAGATTTCCGGAGACCTTCACTACGGCGTCCCTCATAGCCTGAGTCGCTTTGGTACGTTAAACCCTCAAAAAGAAATATGAGTTCGCACGGAAGTGGTACATTGGAGGCAGCACTGAACAATTTCTGTTTTTCAATGCAGTTCTGCTCGTGCTGTTCCTGCCGGAGTTATTGGCCACATAGTGTGTGTGGCACTATTGGCGCTTCTGCACCATCGACCGCCGCAATGCTGCCGGTACCCAACCCACCACGGCTGCGCGGTGGGCCTAGCTGAATCGTTATCGAAGCACCTTGCCTGCCCGCATTTCCCGGATTCCGTAACTGAGCATCAAATTCCAATCAAGATTCAGGCCCGATCGAGAGCAACACCGCCTCCCAGCCAGTACTTAAGGAACCTTCACCCTCAGCAGGCCTCCAGCAGACACGGAAGCAGTACAGTACACGCGAGGCAGCGCCGAGCTATTTCTGCTCTCATTTCATGTGTGTAACAACCATTTTTTATATGCTTAAAAAACCGGCATCCACAACTTGGTACTGCTCCCGTGTCTGCAAGTCTTGTGCGAAACCATATGAGAATGTTTTTCAATGGCTTCTTTGTTATTACTAGCGGTTGACGTCGAGAGTAACTGCGGACCCGGATCCACCTTTCGGTGAGAAATTTTGCTTGAAATCAATGCATTACCTGACGATCTAAAAAAAAAGAAAACGAAAAGAATCGTATTGTAATTACTAAATAACTTATAAAAGTAGGTGCGGTGCGAGAAAAGGACATGAAAACTTCTTCAAGGTTGGAAGTGTATTTGTCTTTTGGGCAGTTTTAAGATTCTAAAGGACGTTTACATTCACAACTATTGCATAACTCGAAAGTTCAGGTCGCACTAGTAACAGATTTGAGAGCAATTCAAGCAAGAACAAAAATATGGAATCCAAAATTCCTATTAATCCTCAAAGGCTATAAGTATTACAAAATAAACCCGAAAATTGAAGGGGACACTTAATATCCGCCTTAAGGGTATGACGCGATAGTGTTGAAGGTTAATTAATGCCCATATATGCGGAATTGGTCATTCTCGACTTTACATTCATATATCCCTGGGAGTCCTCATATCACTCCTGGCGCAGTGGTGCAGCAGCTAAGCGATACGCCACTCCCCTGCGATGGTAGGTGCTGCCACCGGTAGGGCTTGTGCTACCCAGGTTGCTCTTCCTGCGCAAACTCTCGCTGCCAGTCATTAGTTTAAGTGTCACCTGCCACGTTGTTCACAATCCGGTGGGCAGGTTGTGATGACGCTACAAGATCACGTGGCCTGGGTGGCCAACCTGCCTCCTAGGTTGCGTCTGTGGGTATTTTTCATAGATTTTTCATCGCGGTAAACGACGCCGATGACACCGGATTTATTTCTACACGAGCCTCCTTAACGCTATCGCGTTAAATGCCATGGAACACCTACTGAAGAACTCGCCACTCATAACAGAATGCTACATGTCGCCTTGATGAATTTGATGACGCGTCGCGACAGAATAACCTAAGGTTTTGTGGAACCTATAATTCTTTCGGCTTTGAGGTACTATAAAATGTTATGTTATTCATTCATCAAGGCGAGATTTTAATACTAAGTTATGGGTGGCGAACCGGTATTAAATCAGTGCGTACCTGATTGTATTTAATCGGGTGCAGTGGAAAGCCCTAACCGCTTAGGCAGAAAAAAAAAAGCCAACCCGCAGTAGTGAAGTTCGCGCATTTTAAAACAAAAAGAGTACTTGCGTCGCGCAAGACACTCAAGCAACAGGACATCTCTACATCCAAAGATTATCCACTGTCAACGCGCCTCACCCGCAAAAAGCTGATTAATTTCCCCATATGCCAACCGGAATCGTCCCCGTTCTAACTGCGCCACAAGAAATTAGCTCTAAATCACACATGCTACATGTACAACAGTGTCGGTGACACTGTCTACCACAATGAACGAAGTGCCGAACGTACTACTCCCATCAGCCCATTTCTAGAGACGCTAGAGGGGTAGTGGCCTGATTATACCGTTCTACCAGTTGGAAGCACTAGAAACACCCGCCCGCAACGCTTCATGCTCTGCGGTACCGTCGATGACGTCTGCCTCCGAGTTTAAACACAAAATAAATGTTGTTTTATTTAATCGGAAAGTTCGTTGATTCCTTAGCACCAGCTCTGTTTCTTTTCCCAAGCTTTACCCAACACACTTTATTGTTATAATAATAAGTTTAATTCATGGGTAAATTAATTCAGCGATAGACTACCTGACTCATTCATTCATTCATTCATTCATTCATTCATTCATTCATTCATTCATTCATTCATTATAGTTTCGTTCTCCCTCGTTTATCTTTCACTCAATCCGGATAGGTGGATGGAGACTTCGTGGTTTCGACAACCATTACCCACAAAACGCCAGTTCTGCATGTTTAGTTGTCTAGCTTATTCCAACATGACGCCTCTCTCTGCGCATGCCTCTTAGCTTTCACGTATTTGTTTCTACGTCGAAAAAAGCCTTGACGCCTTGGTGCATTACAAATTATCTCTATGACTGATAGAAGATTCTTCTTTGACCTCGGTTCCGCATTTTATCCAGAATAGGAAAATTGACTCGAAGGCCTTGGCTGCGTGAGAGCGTCAAAAAAAAAAAAAGAAGTATTTCGTCACTCATGCCAAGTCATTTGTTGGCACGTCGGTTTGGTTTATCGACCTTCTTTCGAAAAAAAAAAAAAGTAGGCCGTCTCACACGTGAAGTGAAGAAGCAAGAAAGAAGGGTTTCGTTTCATAAAAACGCAGTAAAGAAGCGCGCGTGGACCGAGCTCTGGCGTTAGCTTTTTGACGCAGAGTCCAGGTGTTTTCATCCCTTGTTTTGCACGTTTCTTCAGAATGCTGGTGGAGAAGAAGGGAGAGAACGAGAGGAAAAAAATAGAAAGAAGAGTCGTGAATACTGATGTTATGGTGCTGACGTGCGTAGCGCGTGCCTTCAAAACGGCGTTGCAAATACAAATGCTATGCCTATGTATACATGACTCAAAGTTTCATGAAAGCAGCACGGAAAGTTTGGTGAGAACGTTTTACATCTGCTTGACACTTTGCATATGGGAGAATGCTAAAGAGGAATCAGAAAAAGAGTAACTCGAAGCAAAAAACAGGAAGAGCATGGGGGGAGGGCCGGGGCATTTGATCCCGTCCGCTTCGAAATTTGATCAGCCTTGTATAAAGGAGAACTTTGGAACTGAAGGTTTTTTTGAGCGATAAAAGAATGAGTTGAAATGGCTTTTGAGAGCTTCCCTCTATTTTGTTGGCTTTTTGCTTAAGAAGTTCAAGGTTCAAGGTTCAAGGTTCGTTTATTACATGTTTATGGTACAAGGTTAGAGAAAAACATTGGAATACAGAAGGAGGTCCCAAAGTCAGAGACTGTGGACGGGACCTCCTGTAAGAACAATTGTAAAAATGAATTACACACAGCAGATGCAAAAAAAAATTAAAGTTTTTGGCATCATAAATGAGCAGTGTGTGAAATACGAGAAATAATGCAAACCCTTTTTTTGAATGAAAAATGATTACACACCTAATTTCATACAGACCAATACAAAAGACAACTCATTGAATAATATAAATGACAAAACTAGTACCATATACCAAGTAAAATACTATTAGGGGGATTGTAAAAACTGACGGAGAGCGGATTTAAAGGCACATATATTAGGTTATTGCTTAATGCTAACTGGTAATGAGTTCCATAATGTGGTGACAGTCAAACGAACTGTTTGATTTCCATAATTAGTGTTAGGTGTAGGGATTGAAAAGTTAATGTTCTTAGCAAAACGCGTGTCGTTGCGACGCGGATTTTGATCACTGCTAGTTAACGAAAAAGGAAGTAGATTTCTAACAGATTTATACATAAGGGTACATAATTTCTAGTAGATTATTTTGGGCACTGATAAAATATTGTATAATAGGAGCAGACGAGGGGCATTTGCAGAGTTGTGACTATAAGTGATAATTCGAATTGCTTGATTTTGAATAGTTTGCAGAGAAGATAAATGCGAATGATACGTGTTTCCCAAGATGAAATGCAATACTGAATATAGGAGTGGATGAACGAGTAATAGAGGGAAATGAGAATGGGAACATGGAAATACGGGCGAACTTTAATTAATACTCTAATACCACACGCCATTTTCGGGAAATAGATGAGATGCGGGTCTGAAATTTAAGATGTTTGTCCAGTACTACGCCTAAAAAGGATACGTGATCAGCTGAAAGGATCAAGTGGTCACGTGCATGCTCCGCTGGCATTTTTCTGCCGCAATTTAGTATGATAGCGACTGCTGCATAGTTCTCTGGGCCGTTGTGTTGCACTTAAAACTAGAAAGGAAAACAAGATTGTTTTTCTTAAAAACTCAGTGAAACTTTCCTAAACATTTCCTTAAGGTTCTTAGAAGTTTACATTACGCGTCTATGAGAAAGAGCTCGTCACTTAGTGTCGTTGCTTATATCTGACAATGCAAGCTCCTTCCCCCGCTTTGAAGCGCACAGGGAATGTTCGATGTGGTGTAGATTGATTGAGCGATCGATTGATTGATTGATTGATTTGATTGATTGATTGATTGATTGAACAGACGCTTGTTGATGAGGCTGGTCGAAGGCTTATTTTGAAAAGGAGCACTCGGATAAAGCGGCTTTTCGAGTACACGTTTGGACGCACCGAAAAGCGGTTTAAGAACATTTTATGCTCACTAAATTGCCACTGTCTCTCTCCCTCTGGATGGCCGAAGCCCTAATGGAGCCGCTTTTCTGCTTTCCGTCTTTCGAACGAAAGTACGGCATTTTGGGTGCAACAAAAGTACTGTTAGCAGGTGGAAAAACCAATTAAATGCCAATAAACAGAATACCAGGCTCCACAAAAAAGAGGAAGAATGGGGCTGAGCTGTGGGAGCGTGATTTCAACGCCCTACGGAGAGGCAACATTTGTCGCGCGTCGCTCGCCGCGCTAATATCCGTAATCAGGGCGCGGCGACGCATCCCGCCACTACACTTTCATCTGCAGGAATGATGCCCGCTTCAGCCGCGCGTCAGCGTCACGCTCTAACGTGGCTGTATGCCCAGTGGTAAACGCAGTGGGCGCGTGCGTGCGTCGTATGTGTGTGTTTTCGTGTGTTTGCTTGTGGAGCTAGTCAACAGACAGGAGACAGCTGGACTGCGTCAGCTTCAGAAAGTTCCCTTCATAACATTCGGTAACATTCGGACTCACAGCACGCAAAAGCACAGCGAATTTCGATTCAAAACTAGCTTAGTTGCTGCGCAACGCAAAGGCCGTAGCAGCGTAGTTGATTTAGTTTAGATTGCTCCATCCCTGTCCTTCACATGTTTAGGATATTGGGACCCTAGACATGAAAACTTCTTCGTTTACTGCAAAGACTGTGCAGAAATAGTTTAAGCATTGAATAATGGCCCCAGATGATCACCCGTTTGCTCTTGTGAATACGCTGAGAAACGTCCATTCAGAGCTTGGAAAATTGTGCGGTCTTCCACAGATTAACAAAGTATATTAAGGGGCCAGTTGGGTCAGACATATTGTTTGAACGAAGGACGTAGCATTGAGACAGTACACGGAAAAGGCGCAAGTGTGGCACCTGTCCTGACCTCGCTTCATTTTGTGTGCTATCTCAACGCTACGTTCTTCGTTCAAACAGTAAGCAGTTCACAGAACATGAGAAGCCTGCTCATGAGCATGCCGTAATTGCCATCTGTATCGTCGTTTCCTGCGGCCGTCTTATAAGAACCTTCTGTGTGTTTTGTAAAGTTACAAGTAGTCGCTTCGAAAGCTTTTGCAGTGCGTAAATATAACACTGTCGTCTTCTTCGGTTTAATTAACTACCGTCTAGTGTCTGCAGACACATCTCTTTTCACTCAGAATGAAGTAAATAAATATAGGAAGTCGTAAAAATGAAAAAAAGAAACTTATGCAAACAAAAAAACTGAGGAGGAACATTAGTATTAATAAATTCCCGCTTTGATTCTGTGCACACAGTTAACTATTAAAGGCCACAAGAAGCCCGGCTGCCTCACTGCATCTAGCGCAAAACGCCATATTGATTTTTACGATAAGGCTGGAGAAATCAATATAAATGAGTGCTGTCGAAACGAAACAGCTGAACATCGAGCACCAAGTGTTATCTTTTTGAACTGCCAGGAAGAAGGGGAAAAAAAATCTGAGACACACACATACAAAATATAGAACTCAAAAGCTATAGTCCCTCTTACTGTCGCGAGGACGCCGCGACGGTGGCTCTCCCGGGAAACCAGTGTTTATTTTCTACCAAAACCTCTGGCCTTGCGGAGCCAACAGCAACGACGATCAAAAGAACCGGCGCGAATGTAACAGTGGGCGCAAGAACTTTGAGCTGAAGGGACTGCAGAGGCGAATGCTTATGACGATAGATAGTGGCCTTGTCTATAGGCGTACTCCATACGCATGGTTATGTTTCCTCAACGTTGCAGTCTCAGAGAGAGACTGAAGGAAGGACAGAGCAACATGAAGCCCTATGAAATCCCCTTTTAATGAGGGGGGGGGGGACGAGTATTGCTTTCCCTGGTAAATTCAAATGTGTTTTATTTATTTTATATTGTTTACGTTGTACAGCGATAGCTGTTAGGCGTCCGTCCCTGGCTTTCTCGTCGCCGTCGGCATAACTGGTGGGTGCGTTGATGTCACGTGACCTTATGCCACGGTCAACATTGTTCGCATAAGCCTACGAGTGGCTCTGTTTGGAACCGTCGCCTGCCAGTGCAGGTGTGCATCACGTGACCACTACACCAGCTATCGCTGAATCACGCGTTACGCAGTCGTAACCGTCCTGTGAGGTTTTTTTTTCTTACTTGAATTCTGTTTATTCCCCCCCCCCCCCCCCTTTCAGACTATTCCTCAGGTTCTAAGCTTTATTATTTCTAATTGAGGGACGGTTACTGCAATTTCTCCTTTTTGCTTTTACACCATCAGTACTCTGGTGTTTTCTTGCTCATGTCTACTGCTGATGTGTGAACTTTGCTTCCACTATCCCTAAAACCTAAAGCTACTGGAAGGCTCACCATGTGCTCTTTGAAACTTCGATGCCTAGCTTTACAGACTACGAGAAGATTTTTATTGTTTTTTACGCTGCTCCTGCATGCTACACAAACATCATCTGCCTGTTCATATTTATATATAGCCTGGTTCCCGTGCTTGCCTAGCCTCAAACGACGACCAACCATATCCCCCTGTACAGCTTCGCTTGTTGTATTTTCAGGGGCCCCTATAGCTACTATGCCTATCATTCTTTGGTTAATCTCTAAGTCTTTGTACTACAACTGATTTTAGGTCCAGTACCGCATTCGCAAAATTCTACCTCGGAGCCATTACAGCCTTTCACAGTTCTCATTAATTGTATCCCCATACACAAACTGAAAAAGTAGTAGCAGTGGCTTATTTAAAAATAATAATAAAAAGGAAGGAAAAGATTTTGCTCGCCCCGGCATCTGCCATCGCTACGGGAAGCACCTGAGCTGGGGCCGCGGAAATAAAGGGATAGTAGGCAGATTGGAGAAGTGAAATGAAAGAGGTGAGGGACAGGCAGAGAGGATATGGGGGAGAGAGGAACAATATACAAGCATTCTATTTACGCAATAACATATGTAAAGTGAGAAATGGAGGGGAAAGCGTCAGGGTGCTTGCCAGTGTTTCGACAAGAGGACTTGTCTTCGTCTGGGCAAAGCGGTCATCATTGGCTGGGTTTAAATAGGGCCTTCGCTCCGATGAGGAAGGCCCGGTGTGGGGGAGGAGGGCGGGAAGTGGGAAGAGCGTTAAGATAGGGAGCGTGAATCTTGTCCAGGCATGACGGCAGCTAAAAAGGATTAACCGGTTCACCTGTAAAACTAATGAGACACACGCCATTTCAATTCAGCTCCTTTCTGACGAGTTGGCGTAAAATTTCTTCCTGAGGGTCCTAAGGGGGCTTCGCCGTCTCCTGACAGGCTCATGCACGTCTAGGCAAACTCCTTGTGGTGATCATGGCGAACTCCGAACAGGTGATATTCGCAACGCTGAATTTACGCGGCCTTTGGTCTCACCAGAAACAGGTGCAACTCTGCAAACTTTTCCACAGCAGGCGGATTGATTTTGTGGCCGTCCAGGAGACAAAGATCGGGAATGAGGAGGACACAGAAAAGGAAGTAGTGCTCTCTGTCTGATTATAATGTTCTCGTGACGCATGCTGTGGGCTTTTCGGCGGGTTCTTACTGTTCCTGCGAAAGGCCGTTCCTTGCTATGTCCTGTCGTACAATATCGACCCCGAAGGGCAGTCAACAATTTGCGATTTTATCCTGTACAGAAACCCATGGCTACTGATATATGTTTGCGTTTAATATGTTAGCATATATCGTGTAGATGGGTTTGAAAGCGTGGCTAGCTTGCTCGATTGTGACTGGCACAGTGTGTCAACTGGTGACTTCAGTTGTGTCTGCGACTAGAAGACTGATCTGTTCCTAATGCTCGTAGCGATAGGAGTGGAACATTTTAAGCGTGTCAGACGATGCAGGCCTTATCGATACAAGTGCATCATGATGTGCTTTTAACCCGTTCACGCACAGTCAGGGGCATTCTTACGCTTCGCCTAGATCGGATTCATGCATCATCCGCACAGGTTTCCCGTCTTATGTCATGTGAAACTGCACCAGAATCATTCTCTGACCACTGTACGGTAGTTTCTTGGCTCGGGGCAACGATCATTTCAAATTTAGGCCGCAGTGGCAGCTTTAAAAAGTTTAATTCGTCTCTTGTAAATCACCAGGAATTTATCCTTCGTGTACGCTCGCAACTGCAATCTTGTTTTACTGTTTACACGCTGCTGTCTGCTGCTTGGGACATGTTCGAAGAGAAAGTACGAGCGATAGGTATGGACTTAACTGGCTCTGTTACGTCCTTTCACGGGGAACACCAGCAGACGACCCTTCACAATTAAGAGCCTGCACAACCTCTATGAATTGTAATGCGAAACATCTGGATTTTATTTGTATTAAATGGACGGCGTGAAGTGTGAATTGAAGCAGCACAATGTCGAATGATGCAGGGGCGCCCTAGTTCGATGTCGTATCAAGCTTTAGTCCATGTGCATCTCCACGCGACTGCTAAACTGGGATCGTATTCCATAAGGATCCATTATCCGTTTTCTATTTCAGATACATTTGGTCTGCTGGCATTAGTAACTGTTGTTCAGTGACGTCGCAGAGACTTTCAAGCGTCTGTAGGAAGCTAGCGGACGATTGGCTCACTGGCGACCGGACCTTGCCATTGGCTGCAAACGCAGCCAATGGTTCACGGGAGCGCGCGGCGAGGGACGAATACTTGTGATACCGCGTTAAAAAAAAAATTATGTGGCGAAATGGATCAGCGCTGCGCTTTTGAACGCGAAAGGTGGCAGTTCGAATGCCTTTGTTCGGGAGAGCTTTTTTTTTTTGATGCCAAGAATTAACAGCACGCAAATGACTTATCTTCTCTAGATGAGTGTGCGTTAGCCTTTAGATTGTTTTATGAAACATAATCGCAGTTTAACAGGCCACGAGACGAGACGGGAGGCGAAACCAGAAGTTTGGGTGCTGTACCGCGGAGATATCGGAATAATGCCACTCAACCCCCTCAAATCCGGTTCAGAAGGTCTTCAGCTGAAGTGTTTCTCCCAGTGCAGGAGGAAGACGGAACAGCAGTGTAACTATATCCGGCACCTCACCCTGCAGAACCGCGAAGAGTCTGGGAGATTTTTTTTTTTGTATGGATCGCGCTGCAGTCCTCGCTACGCTGTAACAGCTGAAAACAATATACACCTCTCAACTACACATCCTACAGATACACCTCTATAGTTAAATATTTTTTTCTCGATCTTTCACTGCTTTGCTGCTAAACCCTCTGAGAATAATGCCCACTTCTACGAGTCTACACACAGATAATATAACAGTCGCACTCATATGCCATATAAGCCCCAAGAACACAAAACATAGGTAATTTTACTGTTGCGGGCATAGTTGGCAAACTGATGATTCAGTCTATTAACGATGAATCATAACGGTTCACCGTTACGGCGCCATAGCACACTTATCAGTCGGGTTCATAGGGGAACGCGCCGGGCAATTGTAGGCGTCGGAAAAGTCAACACTGTGCCTCATTGGAACGTTGCACATGCTTCCTCCGTTTTGCTGTCCACACAGCAAGTAACAGCCGAATAGGAAAACCAACCTGTCCGTCTTAAAAGGAGGCAGGTTCTTGACCAACGCGTCATCGTTATCCATGCTTGCTGTCCGAAGCATAGATGCCACCACCGGAACAGCTGCCACTGCTCCTTGCAGGTCAAGGTCCGGTTCGTCGCTGCTGTTGCCGGCGAGACATTGATGGTTGCGTTTGTAGATCTTGTGGAAGTCGGCGTGGGACTCTACGTAATCGTAGAACACAGCGGCTGCGAGGCGCGAGCCTATGCCTCCGAGCACGATGCCTCTATGCGCGTCGGGAGCATAGTAGGGATAGTCCAGGTGCTGAACCAAAAGCGAAAAGCCCTTGAACTTAGCGAAGTCCTTCACCCCATAGCTGATCAGGGAGGAGTCGGCCACAGACCGGTTGTAAAAATAATACTCATTCAGCATCTTCCAGTTGATCAGTGGCTCGCTGGTCATCTCTGGGTAAACGTAGTAAGAGGAAGGGTACTCCCGGGCTTTCGATTTTTTCAGGAGCGCGAACACGTGTCGAAAATTAGCGTCAGTCTTGTTTTGCACCACCGCTGCGCGACGCGGTGACGACACGCTCTGGTGCAAGTCGACGGAATAGGCATGGCGCACATTCTCTGCTAGCCGCTCCAAGTTTCCCAAGGAGTGACGCCTGGAAAGGAGGAAGAAATGGTTGATGTCGTAGCCAAAGAAGGTAAAAGTTGACAGAAAGCAGTTCTCCTGGAGCTGTTCGGTGGCGACCTCTGTGCTTCGGTGGAAGCTAACGATTATGTCGAAGCTAGTGTATTGTACCAGGCTCTGAACGCAAAGCGTTTCTATCACGTCGTTCATGGGGGCTTCGCCAATAGACTCGTGCAGATTGAAGACGGTCGTGAAGCTGTCCACGTCCTGGACGACTATTTCACTCAGGTCCGAGAAGGACAGGCTTAGATGTCGCCTCAGCGCTGCCTCCCACCTGTCACGAGGCACGGATGGAGTCAGCCTAAAGAAGGAGGCCGTGTCATTCTTCGGGAACACCTTGGAGACGAGGCTCTGAAAGATGCTGGCATTAGAGTACGTGTCGATAAACGCTTCGAGGCTCTCGAAGTGGTCGATGATTTCCGTTAGCCTGCTGTCGTCAAGGGCACCGAAAGCCTCGTACGTAGTGCGCAGGTGCCGGAGCAGGTGACGGGATTTAATGTGTCCCCTTAGAGTAGCGAGTAGCTTCATAAAGTCTTCGCAGAGGCTGACGACCAGCACCGACCCGTTCTCGACAGTAAACTTGAAGACGACGTGCGTAAAGAGACTCCGTGACATGTAGAAGAGAGCATTGAGGAAGTCCGGCTTGGGATTCCTGTTGGGCCACATGACTCCACCTTCGGCGAGAAGCTTTTTCACACCGGCCACGTGGGACGTGTTCAGGACGCTGAGGCAGGCCTGGAAGAATTTGGTTCCCTTTTCGGTGACCTTACTCGTGACCGTCGGGAACAACTTCATTCTCTCCACGGCGTCTGCGATGAAGCGATGCAGCTGCATGTGTTTCACGGATATCTCGTGCGACCTTGTCCACAGGCCGCACACGTAAGAGTAGTAGTCCTCGCATGGGTCAGCGTCGTTGTCGACAGCGTCTTCCAAGAGCTTCTGGTAGAGCAGGCACGACGGGGTGCTGCAGGTGAGCTCGGTCAAGGCAGCGGGCTTCCGCCGGCGTGCAAGGCGCGTGACCGAGAACAAGATGGCGCCCAGAAGAACGACTGCCAAGAAGACGGCCCACAGCTTGGCGAAGCCGGACATCTTGCCTCGAGTAGACCGCATTGACTGACAACACATGCGTTAAGAAAAAGAAAGGTAGGAAGCACATAAGTGATTCTTGAGGTTAACTCGACAAACATAGCAAAGTGAGATAGGCTTCCGTTGCATGCCAGAAGCACTGCTCAGTTGCCGGTGCCACGTGGCACTCTTTGTGATTGGGGGGGGGGGGAGAGGAGGGGGAGGGGGGGGCAATACAAGGTCACCGAGGCCGCTATGCTTAAACATACAATCTGGTGACTACGAACAAATAATACTCTGCCAATCCATACTTAATGAGTAAATGGCATCCAGACACATACGATTCGTCTTGCCCCTTCTGCGGAGCAGTTGGCACAATCTTTCACACGGTTTGGGAATGTCGAGAAAACCGAGGCTTCGACAGCAATCCCGATCCAATTGTGAGCGCTGGGAGGCAACCCTTCATAATAGCCACAGTCTCCAAGACCAGAAGTCTTTGGTTGAGAGGAGCCGGGTTATGAGGCGACCAATGGGTTCTCCTACTGAGCCCACCCAGTATTTATGCTCTTAATAAATGTTTTTTCTCCTCTTCCTTCACACATAGAAAGTACTTCCTCTTGATATCAAGATCCATGAAGATCGCGAAAACCACCGCTGGAGCTCCCCACGCAGCTTGCAGACGGCTGGGGTTATGTACGGACTGGCGGCACATTCGTCCGAAGGCTGACTGTCGCAGTACGCTGCAGAACGTTTAATCCAAGCTGCTGTTCATTGCTGAGAATAGTGTCGGGAAAGAGGGTTTGTAAACTTTTTATATTTATTTCGCTTTACAGACGCCATGCACTCAAGCATTTTCATTTCTAGAGTTAGACATTGTGATAAGGACTGAGGTACAAGTACAGCGTGAATTAGTCTGAACGCAGTTATGAGATCAAGGTTTGCCAATGGCTGGCCGTGGGGAACCTAGCAGGTGTGCTGCAGTGCGCGTGTCCTCGGTGCTTTATTGCTGGGTTTAAGCACCGAGAGGTTACGGCAGCGAATGGCCAATACCACAAATGCCAACGCATTTAGATCATAGTACGAACCTCTGTTTACATCTAACGAGGCTATTAGCTATAAAATCGGCTATTGATGCGATTATATTTCCTCTTAAACTAGTGTTTTATCCTCATTTTGTGCACTGCAATGAAATTTTATGTATCACTTCGGCTCTTGTCAAAAGGATCCCAGATCTCGCCAAGTTCATGAAAAGCTCCTACGAGAGCAGAGGGACCAAAAATAAAACTTCCTAAGTAAGCAACATAAACTCCTGCAGTTGAACATTTATCTCTTAAATGGTGGTAAAATTAACTCCCAGAGACTACCCTCAAAACCACCCTCTGGGCATGAGAAAGAAACTCCCTAGCATCCCGTACCAATTCCTAGAAGAACGCAATAAATGCTCCCATTGCGCCCGAGAAAAACCTCTCTTGGCGGGAATAAATTGTTTATTCCGTTCTGACAGAAAAAAAAATCGATTCCCGTCAGTGAACGCGCTAGAGGACGAGTCATTGATTCCCATCTGGGCTTCTTTTTGCCTAAGAGTGTATACATATTTTAGACTTCGAACTCTCACAGGTTGGAGTAACTGTCTGGGTGGCAATAAGTGAGATGTGTGCTGGTGCTCACCAGGAAGGTGGAAGTGAAGCCATGCCTCTCGCCCGACATGGTGGTTCGTTCGCCTGAGGTGGCGTGCTGGTTTTCGGCTCGGCCAGAGCTGGCGGCTTCTGCCGAGCTGCGAGGGCAGTGTACAGCTTTCCTTTACACAAAAGACACCCCTGTCAACCCTTTTGTTTTTTACAATTGTTTAAATCAAGTTTAAAGTGACGAGAAACGTAATGTCGAAAAAAATCCGGATTTTAAGGGAGATGAGTACATCGCTTTCTTATCGACTATTAACCCCTAATAACTACCTAATGTGTTGACAGTTTGCTTTAAAGGGTTGCGATTCAATACGGCGTGCATTTTTCGGCCCTCTGCTATCCCCGGTTACTACATTCATGCGGCTGGATTGACGTATCTCCTGTTATGCTATAGCGTAGATAATGATCGGAATTGACACGACATCTAGTCGTAGCTCCTTTCTTGTCAAGTAAACCGTAAGTCTCGGTATGTACTCTGCGTGCGCACTGTGGTTTAGAATTCCTTTTTTCTTGCGGTTGTGTTTATGTCGGATGGACGGGGCGCTGTTAACATCCGTTTAGAGAAAATTTAGGAATTGATCTTCCGACGCACATTGCCACGACATTGCAGGGACCGTGAAATAAAAAATGCCTTCTGGTTTTCGATAAAACTAAAACTGCCTACCGCCAAATAGACTGTCGTACACGGGACTTGTTTGAGGCACATGCTATAAAGAAAAAAAAATGGCGGTGGTTTAGCTCTGGCTAAACCTGGAGTGACGCGATAGCTACAGCTGGCCGAGTGGAACTTAATCAGTTAAATTGGAAAGTCCGTCTTTCGCCGCTCCGTTTCTCAGGGCGTTCCTTCATCTTCGTCCCACTTGACACGGCGCATGCGCACAACTGTTGCAGCTCGGTTTCGCCGGCAGCTGCTTCGCACCACGTGGCTGGTCACGTGACCAACCACGTGACCACGTGGCGGCGCCGCCGCCACGGCCACGTGCCACCGCCACGCTGAAGGTTCGAAATTCTACCGTAATGTAGCTATCGCTACAAAAGCAAAATAATGTGTTAGCGACCTCCCGATATACTCCCGATTGAGATTTCGATGGCAGCGTTACTTTGACTTTTGATGGCTTTTGAGGATGATGTCTTCTTGGATCACTGTATATATGCCATTTTTAATCGTAATAAATTCAGTTGCAAGTCTGCGGCCGTCCTGTCTACTCCCTTCTGTCGCCTGTACTGTCAGAGCAGTACTACCATTGTCAAATATGCAGATGGACCAGCTAACGCAGCCTTCCGCTCTACTACCGGATGGGAACCCCGTGCCCTAGCCAATCGCCATGACCAAAGCGACGATAACCAAGGTATTTGGCACTAAAAGCCTGTAGTCACTCGCACGTAAACACTTAAAATATCCAAGCGGATGCAAGCAGGAGATGTTCCGTCCTTTGTCAAAAGTTCCTAGACCAGGGGGTTTATTTTTAGGCACAGCAGCGTGGTGAGTGCGACATCTTAGGCGCTCCGAACCTCAAGATAGCGAAAAGAACATTACCCTTCACCCCCATAAGGGCATATTAGCTAGTGACCAACAGAGTGGAGTACTAACGTGCGCATAGGAAAAGGGAATGCACAGTCTTGGTCAAAAATCTTAAGGCCAAAGGCTTTTCGCTTCAGTCGCGTAACAGAGCCACCACGGCACTATTAAAGACCGAATGACCTTGAAATGCTAGCAGAAGGTTTCTTTTTTTGCGGCAGAGAAGCTTCCTGCTTGACTAGTGTTTTCAATGATCCGCTACACGGAGCATTCTAGGAACGTTCATTTTGCTGCAGCCGAACGCTGTGGCCTTCAGACTTTTGACCAAGACTGTACCTTCCTACACCTTGCCAACCGGAACCCGTCGCCTGTCACACCCTCTTCGTCTTCCCTCTTCGACTTGCATTTCAATCGGATTTTGTTCTCTCCACTTTTACGCCTGTCAACATTAGCAGGTGGCACCTGGAAGGTGAAGGCTCACCCCCTGACAGGACGGCTTTTTCGCTAGCAAGGCATCTTGTGCTAATGGACTAAAAAAATTGTCACAGCTAAACTTAGCAGCTGAGCCCATTAGTCAGCGAGAGGTTATTGACATTAGCGGCCGAGAGGTTATCAATAGCAAAGGGCCCGGTACGGCTGCCTCATAGTTGTCCGCAGATAGGCCGGGAACGCAGGCGACGGCTTAGCTCTGCTTCCCGCATGCCGTCTTCGAAGAAAAACATTCACAGCAGCGACGCTGCGAGGCGTGGCTGCCCAAGCGTCTCGGGTTACGGGCTCGGTCGAACGATACGAAGCCCCCTGTGCGACCGACTGCTCTCGGATGCACAAGGCTGCGTTCAAAAAACAGCTCCGCCAGTAACTGCGGCGCCTCTTCGCAGCTGGTACTTCCCGTCTCTCCCGCCATCGTCATGGCCGTTGGTCACGGCTAGGGGGCGGTGAAGATGAAGGCTCGCGATGAGACGTTTTCGCCGCCATGCAGGCCACTCACACCTATCGCAATGTCGTCGATTGGGGCACCGAGAGCGCACTGTATGCGAACACACCATGGGGTGGACCACTGGCGCAGCGGAAGCAATAAACAACTTTCATTCGTAGGTCTCAAGCACTGCTGAAAAGCTGGCAATCTCCCGCTATCGCGCCTCACTGGCTTCAGTGGTCTCACTGAAGCCTGTCCCAGGAGACGCCTCATAAACCGTAAGAGATGCAGCTCATGCGGCAAAAAAACGCTTCAGCTTCCATTAAGACGCCAACGACGCCCCATACCTCGGCTTGGAGGAAGTCCCGTGTTCGTGGTTGATGCTGCAGTGCTTCCGAGACGTCTGGCGGTCCGGCTTCCGAGGCCGACTCGGCCCCGCCGGCTCAGGAGACATGGGTGAGCTACGCGAGCTGGCCGGCTTCCGGGCCGTAGAGGGGCTTCGGCGAGTGATGATGTCAGGATTCATGGCGGTGCCTCCTGCCGTTGGTGCTTCGCGGTTTCGAGTGCGCGCCATCGCGTGTGCTCGAGACGCTAGTGAAGTGGACGAAGAAGAAAAGCTAACGCTGACCCTATCCCCTACCCTATCCTCTGTCGTGGGTATGTTGTTGTTGTTGTTGTTGCCCGCCGCGGTGGCTCAGTGGTTAGGGCGCTCGACTACTGATCCGGAGTTCCCGGGCTCGAACCCTACCGCGGCGGCTGCGTTTTTATGGACGCAAAACGCTAAGGCGCCCGTGTGCTGTGCGATGCCAGTGCACGTTAAAGATCCCCAGGAGGTCGAAATTATTCCGGAGCCCTCCACTACGGTACCTCATTCTTCCTTTCTTCTTTCACTCCCTCCTTCATCCCTTCCCTTACGGCGCGGTTCAGGTGTCCGCCGATATATGACAGATACTGCGCCATTTCCTCCTCCCAAAAACATTATTATTATTATTATTATTATTATTACGATTATTATTATTATTATTATTATTATTATTATTATTATTATTATTATTATTATTATTATTATTATTATTATTATTATTATTATTAATCAGCTGCCATTTCCTCGCTACCGCATACCCGTGCCTAAAGGATTGGTTTGCTGGAAAAAAAATTAGCTTGCAGTAATCTCTAGTCTTGGCAACCCTGCACCAATTGCCATGTCTCATTTCTGTAAAGAGTTCATAGCCGCTAAGTGCCAAGCGTGGCGATGATACAGAAACGATGATACACCTTGCCGAGCGGTCACACCGGCATAACCGTGGGCACGTTCTTTGACCTCTGAAATAGCGTCACGGCGCGAACAGCGCTTCCTGTCAATTATTTCCAGAATTTGAATTTCCTGAGCTCGAGAGGGACAATTTGAGTAGTTTGCAGAGTGAGCACCACCGCAAAGGCAACACTTCTCATTCTTCTCAGTGCAGGTGCTCGTTTAATGACCATCCCCACAGTTGCAACACCTCAAGTTGGATTTGCAACCGCCGGCGCTATGTCCATAGCGCCAGCAGTTGTTACACTGCAGAGGCCGAGATGATAATGGGTCTACCCAAAAAATTAGAGGCCATGCCTTGATTTCAGAGGGGCAGAAAGTGCCGGCAAAGGTAGCAATCACTGATTCAGTGGGAATCTGCAAGTTGTTTACATCCCGGCTACAGCGGTGCACAGCAACAACACCTGCAGCCGACAGAAGCTCAAGAGTCTCTGCCGGAGACAGGGAAGAGTCTACGCCTCGTACAATACCTTTCGTGCACTCCAGATGAGAAGGGATGAAAGAACTTACCCGAAGGGAGGCAAAGGATGAGGAGTTTAGTAAATCTCTTACACAGGCGAGGTCTGGCGATCTGCACAGAATCCCGCCGCGTCCAAACTGGCGAACCTCTGAGATTGACTCATATTGAGAAGTCACCGACTGGAGAGCAGCCCGAACAGCACCAGGGTTGTTCATCTTGATAGCACCACCATCCTTAGGCACCAGCGCGACAGGGATACTGCCGACACCGCTGCGCAAAAAAGCTTCCAACGGTAGGAGATCAGTTGACAGAGAAGCCGACCAGAGGGAACTCCCCTGGCCGGGAGACTGGGTGGACATAGCCCGGGCTTACTGCCTCACCGCGCAAAGACGCAGAGAGAAAATGCCACAATCAGCCACCCGAAACTTAGCCCATCGTTCCCAGCAGAGCAGAGCCGTCGGGGCAGCGATGAACAGGACGAACGCCACTGGGTCGAACGATGTCCTCCTAACAGAGCGAGAACAGAGCGTCCCAGACTGGGACAGCAAGATCTTCCACGAGGTGCTTCTTGGAGAAGCACCTTAACAGCTTCTTCGTACGAGTACGGGTACAGCGACTTCGACACGAACCTCTTGTTCTTGTTCTTCTTCCGGAGCCCCCACTACGCACCTCTTTCTTCTTTCACTCCCTCCTATATCCCTTTCCTTACGGCGCGGTTCTGGTGTTCAACGATATATGAGACAGATATTGCACCATTTCCTTTCCCCAAAAATTATTATTATGTTGTTGTTGTTGCCTGAAAGGCTATGGCGTCCTACCATGCTTTACATTTACTGAGAGAGTAAACCATAACTGCTATGCCATGTTTCAAGAAATAAAATTTTATCTCTGTTTCCGTGGTATATTTATTATTCATGACGATGCTACGATGAATAACCAGAAAATTCTAAATTAGTCACCTGTTCGTAGCTGCATGCTTGTTGAAAGCTGTCGTGTTGCAGGCGAGGTCAGCGTTTGCAATCACTGACCTTGCAGCAGGATCTTTGCCTCCCTTGTAGTTTCCAGTTTGGCTCTGCTTTGATAAATGTGTAGGAAAATGTTGTTTGTGCAATACAGTGGGGATTTAATGTAAATTTGCGAGCACGAATGAAACCATCAATGCACTTGCCAGTGTTTTTTCCAAAGGCGCCGACTGTTCGCATCCTTACTTACGGATATGCAAAAACTTGCAGAGCTTACTGTTGAACGATATAGTTAGGCTGAATAGGGCCTGTCTTTGGGGTTAGTGCACTTTATCTGAATTTTCACCTTTCCGCATCTACTTTGTGCACGGACATTTCTCAGAAGAAATCACTGGTCACTCAGGTCATATTCGTCATGCGAAATGGACAATCCTCTGGTCTGTCCTACACCTAACGCTTTGTGCGTGCAGGCACGTGGGAGCAGATTTCGCTGTGCAGAACGATTTGACTGCGAACTCCGCATATCTGAGTGCGAGCAAGTAAGGGTGAGCTACTGGGCTAGCTAACGCATTTTGCAATGATCATTCAGAAAAAAAAAAGAAATTTTATTTTGTCGACGGCATCAAAAATATTCACAGGGCTCGCTCGTGAACATGCGAACATTTTCAGCCTTCACCCAATGCCCACGCAGCGTAATACAGGCAGCGAGCGTTTGCATTTCGGCTTGTACATTTGACACGGAACAAACACATAGTGCATTGAGCCAAAACACTGGCTGATCTATAGCCATTTCGATAGTTAATATTTTGCTTCTCATGATTTCAGATGTGCTTGTGCCCCTACAACAGCAAAAGAGTGCTGCTGTTTCAGTAATTTTCAGTCACCAGAAAGACGCCAGCAGATTTTATGGACTGTGATTGAAATAAATAGTAACGCGACTATTGAGACAATTTGTTGGTAGCCTTATAGAGCAAAGACGGCTCAAGAAGCCGGTTGCGGCGACCTAACCTGCATATAAGGCATACAGCTTCCATCCGATCAGTCGCTTTGGTGCGCCCGCTTGGTTTCAGCGTTGGCATGCTCAGCGATTTTCGCGTGGGTATGAGGAAGTCAGTCCTGTTCAACCTTCTCTAAACACACGTATCCTTGCTAGGCAAAACGTAGCGAGCGAGCACAACGTTCCAAGTCCATCCAAAAAATGCTAAGCGAGGCTCGTTAAAGACATTTGAGGGAATACTGCAGAGATGGAAACGGATGCATAACATTAAATTACATACATATACGGGAGGCGACATATAAGTGTACGTGCACTACGGGCGGTCGTTTTTAACTTGGACTCGATATAAATTTCTTTTTCCAGCAGTCCCCAAAAATAACTTGCGCCAAAGTGGTCACAGATTAATCATCCACAAGAGAAATCACAATATAACGAAGTACAATTAAGCACATCAAAACACAATCGCTGCTAGGAAGAAATAGTTGAACACGGTGAGCGCAGCGCTGGCCTCTTGCACTCAAACGCATGTGCGAACGCTTCCGAGTGAAGAACACCGTAACGGCAGACTTTGGACAGCACGGCGTCGCCGCACGTGGTCTGGCAGAAGCGCCGAAAGAACAACCTCTGCCTCGCCATGACGGCGCTGTCCCCTTCGTCGACTTGGGATCTATTCGTCGAAGACTTCACGGCCACGTCCAGCACCCATGGCAGGAAGAGCACGAGGCGCAGAGCGTCGTAGTTGAACTCCTCGCCCACGCTGGTAGCAGCGTGGTCGGCAGCGCAGCGCTCGTAGGCGGTCATGTTTTTGACACTTGCGTTGCTTTGCCTGCGAAATAGTATTTCATTAGTAACAGGGAGCTTTAGCACCGAGACAGGCCTTCTTTTCCCACTGAAATGTAAAGAGAAAGCGAAATTACTCTTACTAGATAAATTAGGTGTAATAATTTCAGTTTAATAAACAACGTTTACAAGCAGTTTAAGGATGTAAATGATCCCCTGGTGTTTAAGTGGTACATCTGTGGTTTCCGCGTTCACACGTTTGGTGTTCATTAAAGCAATCGGGGTGACTTTATTACTGGTGCCAGTACAGAATGGTGCCGCCTCGACATCATGACTTATGTAGGCAATGAACGATCACAAGAGCGGTCGTAAATAGAGTGCATGCTCAGTGGCGAGTGGGAGCCTGAGATTAGTAGCTCGATGCTGTGCATTGGCAAAAAAAGTTATAGACGTTCAATGAGTCTGATGCCGCAAGAGTATGCGTTTTGTGTACCACCGGGATGGAGTAGCCGTTGCCACGGACAGACCGCGCGAGCGGGTGGCGTGGTCCAATTCACAGAATAACCGTGTGGGACGCTGTATACCTCTTCTCCACACTCCCTCACCCACCCCCTTCACCTTCTACCCACTCTTCGTCTGCCCGCTAACTTTCACTCTCCTTCCCCTCGCCTGAAAGTGGAGATGGGGATTTCTCTCCCTCCATCGGCCACCTGCTAAACAGGGCTTCAGACGGACGGACGGAGACGTTTTTTAAGCAGGAGGGTTCTAACGCTAACGCATTACAACAATGGTTTACTGTACTGCCACCCTACAGCGCTGAAGTTCTTCAGTACAGCCCTCCACAAACCTGCCTAGAGCGCTCGAACTCAGTATCGTCTGCGCTCCGCAGCGCACAAAGTGACGTCTAGCGGCAGCACCTGGTTCGAGACAGAGCATCTTTGAGTATCGTCTGAGCATCAGAACCGCGCTATCTCGAACGAGGATCTGCCGCTAGACGTCGCTCTCCGCGCTGCGCTTTAGACAGGTCTGTGGACGACTGTACAGCACCCACAACGCACAGTATAGCTTGCCTTTCTGCGGTCGTCGCCCTGGTGACCCAGGTGAGGAGAAACTGGACTCCGACCGTCGAGTAATCGAGGCTGGGCTCCGAGGCGTCAGAGTGCATGAGGTCTGCCGTAAGCAAAAGCGAGGGCACCGTCATGGTGACATTGGGGTCGGGCCCCATTGCGATGTCCCCATGCAGCTGCTTTTCTGCCGTGGCGTCCGCCGACGGCCAGCCTTCGGCAAGGGGCTGCCTACTCAGCTGGATGATGGACAAGGGGAAGTCCTCGTCCAGGGCGGGATCCTCCCGGCTGAGCTCAGCGCTTCTGGTTGAAGCTGCAGTTGGCACATCACAATGGCATTGAAGAAGCGTGAAGCGTTATGCCATATTGTGCCGTGTGGCAGGTGGGGCTAATAGCGGTTGAAGGTGTGCTCCAATGTTAAATTGGATTGTTATCGGCGTGCGACTGCTGTGTTTGAAAATGCGGGGTAAAGCTCCACGAATCAAAGAACGCTCCAGCTAGAGACGAAGTATTTTCATGCACCGACACCATGGAGCCAAATAGTGTCTACCATGATGATGTATAACTATATGAGTTGCAGAAAACACGCGATTAAGTATAATCACTAAATATCCAATCAGCCAATCGAATGACAGCTTTTAAACAAGGAATACGTCAGAAGGGCATGATGATATTAGACATGTTTAGCATACCGGAGGCGTACTACCGGAGACGTATACCGGTTTACCGGACCCCTCTTGCGCATGCGCATAAGCACTGCTGGGGTGAGGGGGAAGCCAATGCGCAGCCGGCGTCCGGTAAACCGGTATACGTCTCCAGTAGTACGTCTCCGGCATGATAAAAACGTCTATTGGCTATGATCGTCATGTAACAAGTCAGGAGATCTAGCGCTGCTGAATACACATTTGCTACTTACAAACCGTTCCCACTGGCATGGCCGCCAACTCCGAGATGTTTGGCCTGAGCGCCGTTGTGACGGAAGCAAGGCTCGCCGCCGAGAGCTTCAGGTCGGCAACCATCTTGTCGAGGTAAAAGCGGGCTTCGGGCGTCTCCACGGTGTTGGCGAGCCAGAACGGAAAGCGAAGCGCGAAGTGTCGAGCAGCAGCTGTTACGCATACCTGGGGCGTACAATGAACAGAAAGGAGGAGGTACTATCTCCAGAAAAGCGATAGAAAATCTGGTAACATAACATTACAAAAAAGTGGCAGTAGTATAACCACGGTTACACCCAAAGGTCGAGCTATAGGTCTGGCCTGGCTAGAAACCGTTTTGCAAGGTTAAACTCTTTACTGCACAGGATTACAAACGATGTCGTCACTGAGTGCAAGCATACAGTCGAAGTCAAATGTCAACGTTCATGGTCAAAGGTCAAGATTAAAGATCAAGGTCAAAGATGAAGGTCAAAGGTCAAGGGCAAAGGCAATACTACTATGGTGGACGTAGCCTTTGAGAGGGTACACCATGACCACCATGATGAATCGAGGTTGCCATGGTATACCCCCCCTCCTGTTATGCGTAGCTTGACAAAGTTATTTTGTTGCTGTGCTGGCTTATCAAGTTCAGTCAAGGACAGGTATCGCGCCAACATGGCGATCAAATTTTTCATCTAGTAGAGCTATCGCTCTAAAACAACATATACAAGACAAGCACCAGTCAGAGCAGTCGGAAATCTCATACACAGTGTTAAGACGCCGCTTCATAATTATCCTGCTGCAAGAATTATTTTAATGCGTTTTGTGCAAGCTGAGTTATATGCAGACAAAATTTGAACTTCCGTGTCTTCGCGCCTTTCCCTCTCCACTCGCACGCCAAAACGGCGGCGCTCCTCCGCCGGCCCGACCGTACGCGGCCCCTCCCCTACCTCCGCCGGCTGCGGCGCGCGCGGAGTGGCCGCGGGCGCGGTAGTGCGTGACGTATGAAAGAATTTGGCGCTGTGAACCAATGATAACCCCGGCTGGTGACGTCATTTGCATGACGTGACGTCGTATGCCAGCTTTTCGCGCGAAAGAGCGACACCGCGCGTCGCCGCGAGGTGCGAAAGCGGGAATTTTTAAAAATATATTGTAAATTTCCCACTCGCTTATGAGGTCTCGTACGCGGCATGGGCGCTCGGTGGCCTGTGCTCTACATAGTGCAAGCATCTTAAAGCCAAGCTCAAACAAATCTTTCAGTGGCCCTTTAAATAGCTGATGATTTTCTCGAACAAGTATACTTACGATTGAAAATTTCACCAACGTTATACTAGTATATGCCAGTCGGGCACCGATCACTTTATACGCTCATGTGTGTCTGCCTTTATTACTGCTGAAGAAACACTGCAGTGGCTGCAATAACTTTATCCATGTGCCGTTAAACTCTTGCCTTTTACCGTAGTGTTGGTGAACTATAGATAATTTCTTGCCTAAAAATGCGTACACTTCTGTGTTCTGGCGCACGATCGGAAGGTCATCTATGGTAGGTAGCCGCGGGATTAGAATTTTTTTTATGTAAATAATTTCTGTGAAAGTGTCCCGGCGTTTTAATTTCTTTAGAACATTCGCGAACAGAACGGCTAGAAGTAGGGCACATTTTATTAGTGCGAAAAGATGAACCGTTTAAATCCGTGTATGTAGAGGCAGCGTTGCTTATTTTTTTTCTCACCTGCTGCGACAATTCATCCTCCTGGCCATGCTTCGACTGCAGCAGATAGGTGTACTTGACGATGTGCGACGCTGTCAAGAGCAGCAAGTAGACGCTGGCGACACTGAGGTTGATGGTACCGAGTAGTTTGATTATGGCCTCGATTTTGTCGAGCGCACGTGCTTGCAAGGATTGCCGCCCGGCGTTCCCGTCGTACGACTCATCGAGTGAAGCGAAGCCCGACAAAGGTGCTGGCAGATTTGTCGACCATACATGTCGGAAGTGGTGGACCGAAGGGTCCACCATCTTTCTGATGTTTTCGACCTGCACGTCCAGAGTCAGTATAGCGTCTTGATACTTTTCAGTCGCGTCCTGCCAGAACTGCACGAGGTAATCGTGGACAAAGCGCCGCAACGGGCTGTCCTGGCTCCCGGACGGCTGGAAGACGTGAACGAGTGACTCGCCTACGTCCACGAAGACGTATCTGGGTGCACCGCGCCTCACGCTAAGCGCCGACACGAGGCCCGTTCGGAGACAGCTGCTCACGGCCTTTTCCAGCAGCTCGCCAAGAGTTCGCGCACGGCGCCAGCTTTCTTGTTCTATTTGCACTTGTTGCAGGACTTCTTGCACCGACGTCAACGGCTGCTTTTGAGTCTTGTTTGCGGCGAAGTGCAGGCAGGTTGCGTAGAAGCGAGCCATTCGGCAGTCTTGTGGCGAACAACGGCTCGGATCTCGGGCCAAATGCTCCAGATTACGATGCACTCGCACTATGAAAGACAGACGGTTAGCCTGAGCGTAGCTTTCAGGCTGGAGTGCTTTGTCATCTTTGTCGGACGGAGCGCCCTGCCACTTCCCGCAGACGTGACGGTAGAAATCGTCGCATGGTTCTACACCGGGGGTGGCGGTCTGCGCCAGCAAAGCGACGACCTCCTTGCACCTGATGGTGGAGCACACGGTGCGGGCGTCCTCCTCGACGTCGTTGTACCAGGTGGGCGTCGCAGTGACGTGGATCACGCGACGCGCCGCGCTGAGGGCGAGGAACAGTAGCAGGGTGACCAGCATCGCTGCGATTACGCACGGCACGACGACGAGGTAGTACAGCGTTGAACCGTCAAAGTCTTCCAGATGGTACTCGGAGAAGGGAATTTTCATGCCAGTCGTCTCTACGCGCATTAGGAAACGCGTACAAGATTACTACGCAATACATGCACACGTTTTGCGGTAGAGAGCAGGGAACGCCAAATTCTTGACGGCGCAAGATAGGACAAGGGATGCAAGACAGCCTCGGTACACTTACTAACGCTTCGACAAGAGGGCAAGAAGAAAGAGAAGTCCTCTTGTTGACACGTCGGTCAGTATATTGAGGTTTTCCTTGCACCACTTGTGCAAAAATTTAAAACAAAAGAAAACATTTGACAGAAGTGTGTCTGGTTGGGAGATTTAATTTAGGAGCCGGTCCCGAAACGTCGTGTTTTTTCCAAAAAATTTACTTGGTTGGCATCAGTGATCTTTCTTCTGAAAAAATTAAAAAACATCTGTTTTGGTAGCTCGTATCAAGTGTTTTCCTCACCTAACTAAAAGCTCTGCCATGACTGAAAGGGGCGTGCGTTCTGTCAAACTGAACGTTTTGTGGGAGTGAGTATCATGTAGCCTGTTCCTATGGGCAGGCTCTAATTGTTTTTAAGCTTTCCAGGGCAAAAAAGAGAACAAAAATCTGAACGCAGAGAGGAAAATGGGCTAGGCGATGGCGGACGGCTCCATTGTGACATGCTAAAACAATGTTGTCGAGTGAGCTCTTCCTGAGCTGTGTTTATCTGTCTTGAGTACAAATAATTTCAACACGTTCTCGTGAAGGAAATATGAGAATTTCGGCGTGGAATACATAATAGAGATGAAGAAACTCGCGCTTTGCACTGTAGCACTGGATTCACAGTGTGCTTCGCAGTGTGCTAACTTTAGAACTGGACAATTATGTGCAAGAAGCAATTAGAGCCCAAAAATTTGATTTGGCCGCCTTATATGGGGCTTGTAAAGGATTTACTGATGCTATTCAAAGGTTTAGACGCATTGCAGGACTATTTATTTATTGAAGACTGGCACTGCACGCAAAAACACTTATTTTACTAAGGATCAGGGTACATTTACGTGGAAATGGTGGTTTTCTCTCGCTTTAGGAGCAACCGGATTGGTTGTTTTAGATGCCTTGATAATATGTCGTGGTCCACTCTATCCTGCACTTCTTGTATGGCGTGTGTGAAATGAAGCAGCAGGTCTGGCACGTACTGGGGGGGACGAACATTCCGGCAGCCACACTTTGGTTCATCGCAGTGCGCGGAGTGACGTCGCCGGTCCTGGCGAAGAGGTAGCCCAGGGGCGCCTCGGAGCGCAAGGAACACTTGGTCGTGGAGCGCAGGCCCCTCTGCAGCGAGTCAATTGCGCCTTCCGTGCTCTGGCCCCCGTTGGACTGCTCAGGGGATGCGCCACTTTCGCTGTAGGGGACAATGCAAAGGTTTCCACGGCTTTCTTCCTTTTTTCGCCGAGCCGAAAAAGTGATAAGCAATGGCGCAGCGCCTATTTCGCCTGCACACTTTCGTTTTGAAGTCGTCATCACTAAGCGATCTACGTCCGCTGCAGGACGAAAGCCTCTTTTCTTCTGATATCAAATTAACTCTGTCCTGCGAAAGCTGCCACCACCATTTGCAGCCGAATTTGCTCTCAGAAGGAAGCAAGACGAAACATATAAATAAAAATAAATGAAGGAAGGAAGGAAGGAAGGAAGGAAGGAAGGAAGGAAGGAAGGAAGGAAGGAAGGAAGGAAGGAAGGAAGGAAGGAAGGAAGGAAGGAAGGAAGGAAGGAAGGAGGGGGGGGCCCCGCAGCCGGCGAGAGTTCGACTCACGTACCGTGCTCTATCAGAGGGAGCGGATGACTCGTCGGCCTTGGCGTCTTTGCGAATTGTTCTGGTAGAAGAAGATCGTCGATGCGAATCCTGCGTGGCGCCAGGCCGGTGCTTCATCACAGGTGAAACGGGCGTTTCTTTCTTGGGCTTTTTCGGAATCAGTGCCGCCTCCGCCTTGCGTAGGCGGCTGGCGCTGCGCCGCTTCACTTTGCTGAGGCTGGAAAAATACGAGAGAGCGACAAATTGTTGTCTTCACGGGCCACCGAACAGACCGGGGGGATTCTGAAGTGGCGCTGTTTCTTGACAGCTGTGTCAAGAAATAAAAGTGGGACCTTGATCGGAAGTCCTCAGATCACAGGGCTTGCTTTCGAGTAGTATTTGTTGCGGTGTACTTACGCCCCACGTCAAGGTCAGTATGTTGGGAAAGTTAAACACAAGAATTTTTCCCTTTTCCGAAGAACTGGAACCTCGGGCGGACGCAACTGTCAAACTACACGGCTCAGAAGAAAAGCCTATGGATAGAAGATTTTAGATCGAGGTTGTGGATCGACAAGAGTTTTCGGGTTAAATACATCAAAAATTTAAAACCAGCTCATTATTTTGCACCCTCTTCTCCACTTTTATCAAGAAGAAGAGGGTGTAAAATATCTTCACGCTATAGTTTTGTATCATTTCTGCTTCGTCAACTGCCGGCGAAAATGTTATTGCACAGCATACATTGTAGATTGAAATGTTTAATTTGTGAGGTCTACGCAGATTCTCTTGGTCTTGTTGCATTTTGTGCAGGCACACATCTCATTATATTCGCGCAAATATAACTCCAGTAGTTTTTACAATTTCGTCACTCACGTATCCCGTCCCGCATCTAAGAGATAACGAGGATTTTCGCATGAATTGTTTGCTTGGCAAAATATGCACAACAGGCCCTTTGAAACGTTAGGGTTCTGAATGTAGTTACGAGAGGCCTGCATGAAGACGAGGTTTTTGTTCTCACCTGTTGTTCTAATTACCACCTGACGAAAAGTAAGCTTCTTGATTGGACAGCGCATTAAGCGCTGTAGTTTTACACCTCTATCTGCTCAAGAACGGTCGCCATGGGCTTCAGGGAAAGAAGTGATAGGATCAAAAGTTAAAACACGAGAGAAAAAAGCAAAACCATGAGATCGTAAACCATGGAAAGGTTGATTTTGACTCGGATATTCAGGTAATTAGACATCGCATGAAAGCATGCAACAGTGGTTGTAAAATAGGAGAAGTTAACAACGACATTGCAAGTAAAGACCTTAATTAAGTGAAGAAAGTTCTACCAAGGACGCATAAGATCAATGCGGTGGATATCACTTAAGCTGTGAAGCCACGCAAGCTAAGAGTAACAAAATATATTTAATCCCTCGAGAGCGCGCTTTCTGTCTGGTGCCGGCAACAGCTCACCAGCTATCCGAATCACAGAGCATGGTTGCTTTAGGCGACATAGATGCTACAACGTACAGCAGCTGTATAGCAGCACACGGCTTTTGTAGAAAGTTGAAAATAACAAGATATTAAATACAGCGAAGGAAATCAATTGCGACCGAGCCATATTGGGATCAGTTACTGAACGACAAAGCCACAGTCACCATAGCGAGTTGTAGCTAGGAAGCTTATTTCTGAAGTCGCTGCGTGGAGCCCACTGTTATGCGTGATCTTTGGAAGATTATGTCGTGTTTTTCAACGAGCACCTTTAAACATTCCAGAAAATAGGGTAGTTGAAACAGATAAAAGCTCAGTTTTTTAAACAACATGCTAATTACAACTCTTAATAACAAAACTGATTAGTGGCAATGGCAAGTTTGCAGCAACGGACCAGACGCTGCCATATCAATCTTTACATAAAGAAAAGCCGTTCTCGAAACCCTGCAGCTCGAAGAAATGCGGTGCTTTTTCCACATAAAAGTGAACTTGGGCGCTTGAGGCGTGGTGGAAGTTCAGTGCAAACGCAACGTCCGCCAATGCCTACGACGTTTAATTCGAGCTGCATGCCTGCATTATTGTACCGCACTAGCGTTTTCTTTTGGGGCGTCGCTTGGTGCGAGAAAAAAAGTTTAATCATTGTCAACTGCGGGGACGACATTTTCGAGCGACTTAAATTTTTTTAGCTTCCTTGTATCCTCTACCTTTATATCATTTCATCACTCTCCCCCAGTGCAGGGTGTCAAACCAATTTATTCTCCGGGTTAACTTCACCTCCTGTCCTCCTCGTCCTCCAGGGCGCCACTCATGTGCCAAGTTGGATGATATTCTGCTTTGACAACAGGTGAGCTTGCCCGCCGCGGTGGCTCAGTGGTTAGGGCACTCGAATACTGATCCGGAGTTCCCGGGCTCGAACCCGACCGCGGCGGCTGCGTTTTTATGGAGGAAAAACGCTAAGGCGCCCGTGTGCTGTGCGATGTCAGTGCACGTTAAAAGATCCCCAGGTGGTCGAAATTATTCCGGAGCCCTCCACTACGGCACCTCTTCCTTCCTTTCTTCTTTCACTCCCTCCTTTATCCCTTCCCTAACGGCGCGGTTCAGGTGTCCAACGATAAATGAGACAGATACTGCGCCATTTCCTTTCCCCCCAAAACCAATTATTAATTATTATTAAGAGGTGAGCTCGGTACTTTTCGTTCATGAGAGCTGTTGTTGTAAACGAAATCCTCTACCTGCTCAGCTTTTTCCCGACTCCCTTGCCGGTAGGCTTCCCGGGATCCGGCTTCGAGTCTTCGACGTTCTCCGGTTCTCGAGGAGGAGCTGCCGTGGTCTGTGGGCTTCGGGACTCAGTTTCGGCTTCGGCAACTTTGGTCTTTGGCTTTTCGTACGGCGTGACTTGGGTCTGGGAGGAAGCGTGCTGCGAGAGCCGAGTACCCAGCCGCCTGGAGGTGTGCACCTGGAGAGTCGACATCCCGCTGGTTTCCTCTGCCGACGACGTGTCGTCCTGCGGTTGCTCTGGCTTCTTCATGTCTCCGTGCGGAGTGCGTCCCAAGGAGCGTATGCTGGGAAGCTCGCCGATGCTGTTGGAGTCGTAGTGGCTGCGAACCGATAGGCCTAAGAAAGCTTCGCACGGCTTGCGTAGACGTGCGCGTACAACCTGCAGCACTATCGTTCTTCTTCTTCTTCCTCTTAAAACATGGCACATACCCGCGTGGGGGGATTGGCAAGTGTTGTGGCATAAACAAGGAAATTTCCGCAGGAGATTACGACAAAATATTAGAGCCAAGCATGAATTTTGAAAAATGATCGCTGAAAAATGTCAGAAGAATACCTAAAGTAAAAAAACAAACAGCACTTTGGTGAAAAAAGAAGGGCTCGAAGAATTTTAATAGATTTAGCAAATCAAGCTACCAGTTGCAGTTATGTAATCGAGAATCCCACAGATTGAAACCAATGCGCTCGCACCGAAAGATAACACTGACAGAGGTTACGGGAGCCCGAACCTGGAAAGAGGGACCTCCAGGTATATCTTTCTCTGAAGTGCGAACTTTAGACAGTAGAGGAGAAAATGGTCTGCAGACGCAACTTCGCCGCATGCGTCACATAGGTTTTTCGGTGTCCACTCACATCTGCATAGCTCTCTTACGTATCCTTCTTCCTTCTCTTTGTCGTCCTTCTCCTTCGCTTCACACCTTGCACGTGCAGACTATGGCGCTTTCTCCACTCACTCACCCATCATCATCGTCATCACCATCATATCTTTTTAGCGTGATTTCGCCACTATCCATCCTTGTCCGATCCCCTGTAGAGAGTGTGCACACAGTCGCTAACTACTGCTGCCTGCAATGCTGTTTTTGCCGGCCAGAAAAATATTGCAAGGCAGTGTAACTGGACCAAATTAAGTGAATAAATTTGAAGAAGATACTAGATATAGGTAGAAATGGAACGTGAGGATAAGAAAGAGAACTGTGAAACAATACGCTTTGTATTTTTCTTTTCTAAACTTAGGTTAAGAACTCCCCAGGCAGCGTCTACTCAGATACCCGAATATTCGCAGATGGATGCGTCATTTAGAGCCCAATCACCGGGATTGGTAGTTACTGCCAAATTAATCACACGAGCGTAAGCATATTCCTGAAAAGACAAGTGCACGTAAGACCGATGTTTCTTGCCAATAGACTCACCTATGGTGCTAGAACTTGGAGGATCACAAAACAGACTAGAAATGAGGCTGAGAAGAATGCAGCTATCGATGGTATGGAAAATGATAGGGGCAACGCTAACCTCTCCATTTGAAAAACGCACAAAAAAAAAGGGGTACGCAATAATTTCGAGCACACACAAAATAAACCAACAATCTTGACGACGCCCTTAGCCGCCGTTAACCGGGCATGTTTGGCGATGATATTAGTTCGATAGTAGTGAAGGGTGGTTTATTGGGACGTGGGAGGCGCCGGCGACGAAGATTCTTGCACAAGTAATCGATGAAGCAGCTGGGCGAGAGGCAGGGCACAAGGAGCAGTTCTCCAGCACGAGCGTCACCCGGCCGCCTCAGGAGGTTCGTCGTCGTTGACCTCGGCACATGGTCATCTTCTTCATTCCAGTATCATTAGTTGATGAAGACGACGATGTGCAGTGCACTGCGCCAGAGTGTGTATATTAGTTGCACAGTGTGTATATTAGATTACACAGAGAGCATTCGCCTCGCGCTAAATGTGGATGAGGACACATTTGCACAACAAGCGGCTCGTCAATTTTTTCCAAACCATGACTGCACCGCTACGTCTCCACCTGACTTATCGGTCACAGAGCCCTCCGATGGGATTACTTCAGACTTCACCATGGAAGAGCTGCTGGCCTCATTGATCGTTTAAAAACTACTACTACTCCCGGGCACGACGGCATACCTAACTCCTTACTCCGTAACTTGGAAGGGAGGGCTTTGCAAACCCTACTTGATACTTTTAACGAAGTGTGGCTTTCAGGCGTCATGCCGGGAGACTGGAAGCATTCTATTGTGGTTCCAATACCCAAGTCAGGTCAGCCCCCAGTATCTCTCTCGGCCCTTCGTCCCATTTCCCTTA